>JAQIWN010003895.1:0-12174 GCA_034699025.1 Entomobrya cf. arborea Gr-Col-00668
TTATTGGAAACATTTTTAGTATTCCAGTCTTCAGTAAAAACTGAAAACATTATTGAAGAAATCGATTATTTTCTTCTTTCCAAAATTGAAGTTTTAATGAGAAATGGCAAGACAAGGCAAGGTAAAAAGTTACTTTTGGTTGTGTTTGTGATGATGGTTGACTAGTAGAACTTGCATAATATATATTTTTTGTTCATAATAATAATTTTTTATTGAAAATTGTACAAAGTTTTGTCCTAGGTATTACTGGATTTTTGAATAAGGTGCAGCATGATGCTAAACCAAGTCTGTAAATATAAAGGACGCCCAACACCAATTGTAATTTGTGTCCAATTGGTGCTAGTGTTCATCAACCAATTCATAATTTTATCTTCTAGGCCACATTCATAAATCATTATGACCAGTTTTTTTATGCAAGTTTGCATGCATGTAGCTATTTCATGTATTCTCATGGTCAAGTTGATAGGAAATCCATAATATGGATGGGTAAGATGGGGTTCTATCATGCCATGCCACCTGCAGTTGCACCTCATTTTTTAGAATTGTTAATTGCTATATGAATCGAGTTTTTTTTTGCTTTATTGTAAGGCAGATCAGAGGTTTTTTTAAAACATTTTCCCCCAGTGCCCGAAACTCTGATTTAAGTGGTCTGTTATATCATTCACCGGTCCTGTGTTTGTGTTTCCATTGAAAATTGAAGCAACTAAGCCGCCTTTCAAGTGTACACGTGTACTATGCAATTTAATCACATCAGAATTTAATACAACTGGTACTGAATAATTTATTCCATTCTCAGGAAAAAAAAAAAAAACACTTTAAAAAGTTGCCCCTTCGCTAAAAGCATCTGAGAGTTCATCCTCTAAAAAGTAAAAACATACACTAATCTTATTCAAAGCTTTGTTCGTCCATTCAACGAAATGAAGGTGTCCAAATTAAATGCAGCCTTACCTTCGTCGAGTAAGGATTTCTGACCCAATAACAGTGAAATAGTTGCTGTAAATTTAAGAGTGAGGCAACAGGTTTCATTCTTTTAAGAAAGGAAGCGTTTAATAATAAAGTAATTTGCTATCGCGCAGCTTTCCATTTACAATATTTTTTTCAGAAATGAAAAGTCCTTTTGTGTTTATTTAAAGCATGGGTCGACTACTTGCCATTTACCATTGAACAAAGGCGACTTTCTTTCTAGTGCAGTTTTTGATTGTTTGTGAGACACTTTTTGGAAACCAAAAACGGATTTTTTCTGGAAGAAATCATGTAATGCAATAGTGCAAAAAGGTGTTTTATGAGTTCAAAAAAGTCTTGAAATCGAAAACGTTTTTAAAAGTTTTTTTCTGCCAACTTTCTCCGTGATAGTGAAATATCTCTAGAAGTGCTACTGGGCATGAATTTTGTACGATTTTATGCATGCATATATGCACAAAAAAGTATCACGCATTAATTTTTTATAAAGTACCATGCTTTATTTTTTTAGCCAATAAAAATCCATAACAGTTTAAGAACAAAGTTTACGAATTTAATAAAACAACAACAATAAATACACAAAGTGTCACTGCTTACATCGACATTACTGAGAATAACTTGTTCCTTAAAATCAATAACGATCTCTATTACCCATTTTATACCTTTAATTTATCGTCTGTTCACTAGGAAAGGCTTGGTTTGTTTTCTTGTCGAATAGAAAGCCACTAGTAGAGTATCTGATGGTTTAGCTTAGCAGCGTTTTTGGCAGCAATGCAAACAACTCTTTACAAAAAATTATTTCAAACCACAATAAAAATCTCAACCAGGTACCCTTGTGGATATTGTTGATTTTATTACTCTCTCTTCTTATTTTGTATGCAAATTACATAATATAATGTCATCATCTGCGGCCGATACTCTTTAGACTTTCTCCATAATGTTCTACATATACAGCAGATGGGCGTGGGTGGGACTGTCTTCCTTATATTCTTTCATATTTCAATTTCAATACGTAAGCTCATAATAATTTTTTGGCCAATAATATACTGGTAGTAGCACACGGTATGCATACAAGATGGATACTACATGTAGGCAGGCAGGATCATTATTTTTACACAGGATTAGGTGATGAAATTTCATACTTCCTTTCCATTTTTGGACTCTCCTCCACAACAGATAACACTTTGGCCAGCTTCTTTGGATTCATTCTGAGTTTGGAGTCAGCACTCGTAATAATAATATTATTTGTGATCATTGTACTACTGCCATTGTTTTTCGCAACAATTAATTCGTTTGGAAGAAGAGTTGAAGCAGCTGTCGGCGCGGCGGAGGTGCTGGTGTAAGTCAATGTGTTTGTTATTGCAGTTACTGATACGCTATTAATACTACGTGAATTGGGTTGTTGCGGTGAACCAAATCCAGGAAAATTCGTATTGATTTTTGCACCAGTGCCAGTATTCGCGACAGGGGCAACTGACAAAGCAGACGACGACGACGATGATGCTCCGCTAGTATTCTGTTGTCCAGCTGGCTGATGAAGGCTACCACAACTATTGATACTACCACTGCTACAACTACTGGGGCCACTGGCAACAGAAACAGCACTACTTCCACTAATGCATACACTAGTCAACGTATTCTCACCGGCACTATTACTCATAGAAGTCAAATCATGTTGTTCTACAATGATACTGTTATGAAATTTTTCCGAAGGGTCAAAAGATGGGAGTGGAACACTACTTATCTCATTTCGTAGTAAACTTTTCCTACTGGAAGGAATTGGCTCAGTCGACTTTTTGGACATGGATGAGGATAGATTATTATTGATTGTCTCAACTTTCACCACTGTCTCCAACCTTTTCCTACTTTCTTCCTCGCTGCTACTTCCACTAACAAGAGCTGAAGTTGTAGTAGTGGTGGTGGTTGTAGTTGAAGCTTCTCCGTTTCCCTGCTTGCTATCTCTGTTTGACCCTGAACTTTTCTCCTCAAAACTTACCATTCTTTGTGAGGGAGAAGGGGAATGTTTCAGAATACTAGTTCTACTCGACTGGCTTTCACTTCGACTTGTTGTGGTAATCAAAGGGATATTAAGAGAAGATGTGCTTTCCAAATTTTCTTCGAGAGACGGTGCCCGGCGAATTGTAGCCTTGTGAGCGGCTCGTAAAACAACAGGCATAACTTTATGATCTAAACTTAATTGACGTCGGAGACCTTTTGTTGTTGGTCGACCGTTCAGTAGTTGATGAGCAACCTGGAAAATGTATTTTAAAACAAAGTCATCAGACATCAAAATGAATTTAAAATTTTTATGCTGTCACTTAAAAGAGTATGCATGCATATATGTGTTTATGTACGTACATGCATCAAACAAAATATATTTTCAGTAAAGTCTACTGTGTACACACGCATGCATAAAGAGAAATTTGTGTTCGTTCATGTGAGTGATAGATATAAACTTGTCCATGCCTGCTCTGCTGGAGACAATGATCTCACGTTCTCCCCAGAAACAAACCCAAACGACGAGGAAACCTTTGGGGGCGCCAAGAGATTTGTAGACGAAGTGACTATGCAACTCCCTGTAGAACTCCCTGTAGTCAATCCTACTGTGGTGACATCAATTTGGTTACTTTTGACTCCTTTTCCTTTCCCCATTGCCACCAATGAAGATGATTTTGCCTCTGTAGCTTCAACTGCTACTGACTCTGATCCTCCAGGCATGATTCCAGTCCTCCCGTATTTTATCGAATTCTCATCAAGTCTTATGTGTGTATTTCATGAAACAAGATAGAATAACATTTTGCTATTAATCAGATCAGCTAACTATTTTAACAGTCTCCTTTACCTTGTCTGTGCAATAATGCAATAATATATTTAGTTTAGTATGCTGTATAATTTACTCGTGAAACATCCGAAACGTAAACTATGTAAACTAATCATGTATCACTAACGAAATAACTAGATTTCGTAAAATAGGAATAGTTCCATTTATTACCAAAGTAGAGCAAGAGCCATATAGCCGTTATACGAGTGAAACTTTACTCACAAAAGTTATTAGAATGCATTTTTTGTTCAAAACTTACCCATGGTTCTCACTGGATCAAGTGGAATGTTTATCCGCCGCAATGATAAGAAAAAAAGAAAAAGGTAAGTCATCCAAAGAGTGCTAAAGTTTGAAGGATGAACTTGAGAATCTAACGAACTATTCATATGAAAGAAATAGTAATAAACCAAAACAAAACAAAAATGTTGCAAAACAAAAGCATCTTCATCATCCTTAGCTGAGATTCTAAGATACTATGTAAGTTTTTTTCTCGGGAGTTTTATTTCATACCTAAGCCCAGGTGGAGTAGGGAGCTCTTTGTCAAATCCTTCCTTTCCCAGCAACCAGTACGTGTGCATTGGGCCTTTCCCTTTGATTTCTGTTATTCCCCTAGTGGAACCATACAATCTCACATTACTTATTTACAAAGATCACGTGTTTTTCAGAGCTTTTACTCTCTGGCTGCGTGTACCCTTTACTTCTACGTACTTCAAATAACTAAAACTTTACAACGTGCAACAAGAATCCAGGGAAAATTTTCAAGTTAGGAAACACTATTCTTACAGGTACAGAGTTTACTAGTTTACTTTACACTGTTTAGCTTTTCTGTAATTTGCACCAACCTGTATTCCGTGATATAGCCTCCAGCCTCGTCAAGCTTGGCTTTTGTTTCAGAGGAAATGTGTATTCTCCATGGGGCACCTACGAAATTCAGAGAGATGCAGTCACAGACACAGAAAGACATTTTAGTCGATTCAATGCATAATTAAATTTGCTTGGGAATGACTACTGCTAAAGGTTTACTAAGATTGTGGTAGTATCATCGAAAAGTGAAAGCAGTCGACCAGAAAAATGTATCGACATTGCCACGAACTCATTAAAACATTTAGTAGCACTAAGGAAGAAAACTCGCCTGTGGATTCCATACGCGAAGCTGTGTTCACCGTGTCGCCGAAAAGACAGTAGCGGGGCATCGTGAGACCGACTACTCCTGCACAGCAGCTTCCTAGAAGTTGTTTATAAAAATGTTTGCATATGTAAGTAAATGTAAAAAAATATGTCATGAAATGAATACCAATCTTGTTGATGCCAAATTTTATCATCATCAATACTCCCAAAAGGAGAGAAAGCGCCAGGGCATCAGTTGTCATTTTATTCACAACGGTGAAAGCATACGTGTTAAAAGGCAAGCGTTTTCTGTTGAATACGAAAATCAGCTTATTAAATACCTGTATGCAGTCCAATTCTAAGTCTCAGAGGAGTGAAAGGTAAGTGTCGAATTCGGAATTTTCCGCTTTGATGAAGTAAGTCCAATGCCATTGTGGCTATTTGATCAGCGTGATCTGGAGCCCAAATTGGAGCACCCCCAACACACATGTAGGCATCCCCGATTGTCTCCACCTACATTTGTAATCATACCAAACAAAAAGGTTAGCTTGAAAAGAAAGGTAAGTAAACATGGTAAACATTTTGTTAATTTAAAACTCTTAATGCGCTCTCTTCTAAATAAAGTAGTTAGCAAACACAGAGATTACAAAAAGGGTAAATGTGACACGAACTTTTAAACGTTCTAGAAAGTTGTAAAAAATACTATAGTGTTTTATGTAAGAGACATAGAGACAGCAACACTAATATCATGACTAACAGTGCTGATCATTATGTGTTTACCTTGTAAACATTGTAGTCGTTGATGGTTGCATCAAAACACGTGTACAAGTCATTTAGCAAGTCCACAACCTCAAAAGGGGTAGAATAAGCTGATATTGTGGTAAAGCCAACAATATCAGAAAAATATATGGTCACTTCTTGAAACTCTTCGGGGTCCACTGGTAAGCCTAGTTTCAATTTCTCTGCGACGGTGCTATTTACAAAAAATTAAAGACAAATTAGCTTTAAGAGTAGCCCAAAATTTATTGTTGTATGTTATACAATAGTGCTAAATTGCTAAAATGTTTACAAGGAATTGATTTCATGATTTCGTATCATCTCTCTACTCAGTTTACAGTATAGCCTAATGCAGGTCTCTTAAATGGTCTAATGATGGCTTTCCCGGATATGAATACACCATTTCCTGCATATTCAGCTCACTTACTTGGGTAACATGCGGTTAAGGAGTTGTTCTGTCTTCTTTTTCTCCAAATCCAGCTGTTCAGTTCGTTCTCGAATTAGCTCTTCCAAGTTATTGCTATATTTTTCCAGCATCTGGAACATCGTGTCGACTATGTTGGCTTTCCTGGATATTCTCAAACAAATTTCGTACTTAAACACGTGTCGGTCGACGTAGTCATCATGATAATAAACAAGAAGCGTATAACGGCAAGAAATAAGATAATTTAAGCACGAAACCACGAACATTTTAATATGCCCTTTAGCCCTCTAGTAATATGAATGCCTGTGCAATTATATTAAGCAGTGATACAAAAGTAAATTCCATCCTTCGTCACATATGTATAGACTTCCTCCTTAGTCTTTCTCTCATAACTATGATGGCAATAAGAAACGGACTAAAAACCAAGAAACATGAAATCTTCCTCTTATGATTCTGGTATAAAATAAGATTCCCTAGAGTTTTCTCGTGATTTCTTTTCATGCGTGCGTTAAGAGTACATACAAAATTGAACACGCTAAAACAGTACCAGTTAAACTGAGATTGAGACAAAATGTAACTCCGATACATACTCCGTACCATAATAATAATCTTGTTTGTGTTTGTAGTATCATTATTTCCGAAATTGTACCGTGTCGAAAATATGTTATCTGCCTAGTTCCTAGACCATGCGGTGCTTGCAAAATTATAGGTACAAAAGTGATATGCACTAAATTTCAAGCAAGATTCATATTACACCCTTAGGAAACCTTTATCATCTATCTCATAACAGAGAACTCGGATTTTGGTTTCAATACCTAATGCTACACATATCTCGAAAAAAATTCTATCATATTTACCTATTTATCTATGTACGTATGCTTTTCTTATTTTGTATCATGTCATTTCCCGGTATCCTGCTTTCCAAGGATATATAATCAACCAGTTAATTTGCATGCACGTGTGTAAGTAAGTTGATTATCTGCTTAACTGATGGGATTTTCCAGATTTACAATCTGTTTATCAGGTATCGAATATTAATAATTCGACATAATAAGCATTCAAATACAAATTAAAAATATCCATGTCATTTTTTGAGATACATGTATCCTCCAAATTACCATTAAAACCCACAACACATTGAATAGGTGAATTCGATATTGTATTTTTTGCATTGATGGCAGGAAACTGAAAACATATCTGAGAAGCTATTTGTGTCTTAAACATGCTTAAAGAACTTCAAAACACTCCTTTCCCAACATGAAAATTTGAGCCGAGCCTTGACTTTACATGTGAGACGACAAAATGTAAATTGATCAATTAGTTTCTCACTTCTTACATATCTATTACGTACTACATTACAAAAAGGTTTCAACGCCTTTAACGGACATGATCATCCAGAACTTTTTTCTTTGAATGCAAAAATTTGTTGTCTACTTGCAACTACAATAACCCTAAGAACACTGAATAGGTTCTACACATTTTCAAAATATTAACTTTTATCGCCAAAATGAAAATATTGAAGACTATTTGGCAAGCACAAAAAGAAGCTAGAGCAACAAAATCCAATAAAAGCAATAAAATAGATTTTCTAACCTCCCGTGGTTTAACGTTTTGAAAAGGTCATGGATCACCATAAAATCCGGCCGCATGTCCGGAAGTTCGGCCCAGCATTGCCGCATGATGTTAACTGCTTCAGGAGGAGCGGAACCCTTACTCACCGACGGGCGAATGAGTGGAGGTGGTCTTTTCAATTTCTCCAAGATTTCTTGAAAAAAGTTTGAAATAAACAATGTGATGCACAAAATTGTGTAAACCATATTATGCGCTATGTTTACAGATTTCACCATCTATGAAAACTGAAAAGTTAGTGATTAAAAGTAGGAAATCAGATATATACTATATAATTTGTCCTAAAATTTACATGCATGTATGTGTTTGACTTACTTCGTTCGTTCTAACCTAATATATTTCCTTATTTCCTAACCAGAGGAATGCGAAAAGTGAATTGTTTACCGCCATCATTACAGATAGTACTTCCCTGGCTGTATCTTACTTTTAATTAAATTAAGAATGCATGTACATACATTCGTAGATATGCATATTCATATCCCTATCCCTCGCCGAATTTGTCTTGTGACACTGCTTGATTTGTAAAATTGCAAACAAAGAACTCAACTCGGGAAAAAAGCTAATCGTATATCATCGCTAAGGCGAGGTTTTTTATGGGTGGGTGGAGGTGAAATAAAGATGAAAAATTCCGAATGAATGTGCGAAACAGTTGACCTTGCTCATGGTGTCTGGTTTACAGGGATCAGACATCAGACTGTAACAAAAAGTCTGTGTATAAAATAGTCACTTTAATTAAAATCCAAAATGGGGAATTTTGTGGTTCAACTTTTCTGTGTAATTTTTCTTTCTGATTTTAGTACCAAGTACCAACCAAGCACCAAACATTTGAATTTAAATTACGCTACCATAAAGCATAAAATGATACTAGCGATTGTTTCACTTCACAGGAAACTGAAATGTAGATCATTACAGCTACTAACTGCAGACACACTTATAGGAGAAAAAAAAGTTCAAAGAAAGAATCTTGGAGGAAAACTAACAGGTTCTGTCAAATATATTGGGAGAGGAGGAGTGAAGCGAATATATACTCAAGCACATCAGTATAATGCGCCCTTCTCAATTTCATTCATGAACATTCATTTTGTCTTACAAGAACAAAGCAAGATTTATGGACATCCTGTATGAAGGTGGTTCTGAAGGTGGTGCTTGTGGCATATACAGCATTACGCCGTAGCAATTTAGTGAGGAAGTGAAAGTCTTGCGGTTTCGTTTTTAAAGGAAACCTTTGTTGTTTCGTCTAAAGCTATTGGCGAAATGCTGGCACTGGCATGATATGAAAGGAAACACAATTCGGATGAATTTCGCCTGGGCAAATAAACCAGGAACGAAAAACCTCTTTATTCTTAATGTGTTTACTAAAACTATCGTCATAAACTTACTTCTAGCCAAAAGGGAATTTCAAAGAAGTCGAATTCGCTTGCGGACCGACCACCCTTACTAGTGTATGGTAACTCATTACTAAAGTAGCGCGCAAAGTTCTGTTCACAAGTCCAAGAAAAAATTCTTTGTTTGCAGCAGCGAGACTTGATATTTGAAACACATGGTAGGTGTTTAAGGCCATCAAAGTTTACTTAACGTTTCGCTTTCTCGAAAAAGACTGATCCATTCAGTGCCCATTGAAATGAATCAAAAGAGGTAAAAAGTACAACTTCAGAGCATTTTTCTTCTGACCCAATGAGTGATATTTGGACAATAATGCTTCAAAGTTATACGGTGTGCTCAGTTTCATAAGTTTAAATATCTGAAAGTAGGCACGAAAAGACCTTCAAATGCCTACATAATATGTTCCTTGTCTTCCAGAGTGTACACATACATCACGAACAAAAATTATACTATACTATGATTAGTTACTAGATCTGTCTGTACATGTGAAATCGCATTTTATTTCAGATTTGCTCACTTTTACTAACTTTCTTTTATCTACATATTTGTAAGGGTTAGAGCTATACCTTTTAGTAACTATTGCTTCAGGCTTACTTTAGCCACGTGATAGAAAATTTGTACATTTGTACTTTTTACAAACTACACAGTCATACCTTCAGGTGTGAGAGTCAACATGCAAAAAGGTTCTCCTCTGACCAAAACTTCTTGCATAAGAATTGCAAAACTGTATACATCTCCAGTTTGAGTCCCTTGTCTCCGTAAAGTTTCATCCCGAAGAAGCTCAGGAGCAGTCCATAAAAGTTCTAAAAAAATGAGACAAACAAAAGAACATTTTCAGATTTATGTACATTATGTAACAAGATCTTAGCCTCTAATGGAAAATCTCACTACCTACCTACTATCATCAAAGAAGAACCAACAGAAAAAATAATGTAATATTTAGATATGATATAACTCAAGGGCAAAGATGAAATGAAATACGAAATGATGAAAACGAATTTACGTAATAAATGAGATACGATGTAATGGAAATATCGTGAAATGAAAATTGGATCGAATGCCATTTTTCACTGTTTGGCACATGGCAAAAATAATTTGAGAAGGAAGAGCTTTTTACTGTTATTCTTACCTTTCGGAGGTTTTGATGGATAAGGTAAGCCTTGATGTTGATAAAGGGCGGGCATACCATAATCAGTAATTTTCAGCACCCATCGGGCATCAATAACACAATTATGGGAGCTGAGGAAGCCGTGGCAGCGTATCATGCTCGAATGGAGATACCGCATCCCCTGAGGAACAACCATCCAAATATATTATTCAAAGTGTGATGTTTTGTGGTAGCGAAGAGAGGAGCAGAGGAGTATATCTACCTCTCTGTGAGTGAATAGAAGAATATCATAAACGTCTACCATTCGCAGTTTTTGGTAGAAACTACGATTATAATAGTCAAGCGAGTGAAAGTTACAATGAAACACTTTCAAATGAGTTTCGAGTGAGTAAACAGAGGTTTCAGAGATACAGAAGAGGATGTAGCGATACAAATGAATAGGAAAAGCAGAAAAGTGAAAAATGTTCTCCTTCTCATGTCCATTGTATTCTATGTGTGTGTTCAAAAAAGAACCTATTGTAGTACCGTACATAAACCTATTTCTATATTTTCTAAGAAAATGTACCTTTTAACAAAAGGTATCCATTTATTTTATCAGAGACGGAACAATAGCTTGATACCTACTGTAAACTTATTGCATAGTAAATGGCAATCCAGAAAGTTTATTTAGAAACACGAATATATAAACATCATTTTAGTACTACGTCGCTCTTTTCGCTTCATTCTACCACCATTGCCTTGTAGCTACCATTGCATAATGTAAATGAGACACAATAAATTTGTAAAAAAATCCTTGTTAATTTTATTTCCATTTTATTCCAAGTAAACTAACTCAAATGTAGCTGAAAAATAAAACTTTTCTGAAAGTAATCTTGGCGTAGTTCAATAAATAGTTAGTTAATAGAAGAAGAATTGGAGAATAAATAATACTATGTAAACTATTTTTACATTCATTTTTGTGGCGTTATTGAGCAATAGCCACCAACTACCATATTTTATAACCTTTCCCAAATACGATACAAATTTTGATTTTGCAGAATATTTTAGCTTTCGTTTTTGACTGTAGTAGAAACACAAGAAAAACATTTTTGTCGGAAGGTATAAAGATAGCACCAATTAGTTATCTGATGTTTCATTTTAAACAGTTTCATAGGTTATGTTGTTAAATGTTGAAACATTTATACATTTTGAAAAAAGGGAAAAGTACTGGAAATTCCAAGCTAAGTGTTTTTAACTAACAATTCTAGTTGAATTCAATTTTCTACACTAACCAAAAAATATTCAGCTGAACCTGCTCTGCTGATGGAAAGAAAAACATAGTAACTTATACAAGATTCCAAACATTTTTCACCGGAAATTCCAATTCCGATGTAAAACGCAGTTCTAAATACATTCAAAGATCTTACGCAAGAGGAAAGAACTTGCTATACTTTTATTATTCTTTTCTACTCTAAAAACTATTATATTTGCATACACATCTTGATGGTTCAGTTGAGTTCCAAACTCTGGTGATTTCTTAAACTAATAAGCTCATGCATAAAACCCACTAATGTGGTAGAAACGATTTTGAAACATTTTCCTTTTTTATTTGTATTTTCAAGCCGTGGAGCTTGTCTAGAAAAATTGAAAAGTGTAACAAAATTGGTGCTCTTTGAGAAGCAGACAGTAAAAGAAGTAAAATAACTTGAAGAGATTGTGGCTTTTCTCCTGTTTCTTTCCTGCCACCACCGTTTCACATTCATGGATTCAATAAATCCCTGTATGTACTTAAAACGAATTATTAAACCATACTATACTGAAGAAGAAAAAAGTGTTTCCTTTTACACAGAGACAGTAAGCTAGTTGTAGAAAATTCTATCAACTTCTCAAAAGAATCGAGTGAACTTTAGTTATTACGTAGCTGAAAGCGAAGCGTCAGCAAGTATTGACTTTATCATGTTTGTCTGTCTGTCTGTCTGTCTGTCT
>JAQIWN010003896.1:0-12170 GCA_034699025.1 Entomobrya cf. arborea Gr-Col-00668
TGCTGAGGACGAGAGCTATCAACATTGTGTTGGCTTGAAATGAACGTTGAATTGTACGGACGGTCGAGTACGTGAAATTTTATTGATGATGATGAGAGACAAGTGAAGAAGAAAACGATGATGTTATATAAGTATGTATGGTTTATATAGTGCGGGAGGAGTAGTTCTCTGTAATATATCAGTGATGAACACGAACGAAAACTATTCCTTATGGCTATTTTATACTGATAATGATGACACGATGACTATGATATGATGTCGTATAGCATGTTTGTAGAAATGAAACGCAACTGCAATCATATGCTTCACTTGAAAGCAAGACACCATAACAGAATACCAATGATTACCGTAAAGTTGTATGTATTATACACGGATGTCTGTGAATCTACTGCACGAAGATTGGTGATGATGATGCTGATAGGAAAGCAAAAAAAAGAAGGCAAAACTAAAAGAAACGTAAATCAGTAAAAAAATACATTACGCGTTTATGAATGTAAATATGTGCAATATTCGCATGTATATGTAAATTTATTGGAGGTTTTTAAAGTAAAAAAATAACTTTTAGTTGTTGTATTAAATCATTACTTCCTGAGAATTTTATGTAAACAGTACGCCACGCCGTACGCAACCTGAATGATGAAAAAATTATAAATTTACAGACTTACAGCTCACCTATGTACATATAAGTTTTATACTTGTTTTATTCCTTTCCAATTGGCAGTTGTAGGTCGTACATCTTCCCCTCCTGCTCATGGGATACTGATATGTTAACTTAGACACACCGCCCCTTCACATCACGTCGCATAATATTACGTATAAATTTAGATGATATAACTAACTAATTCGTTATCTTGTGATCTGAAAAATTGAGACTTATTTTATTACTTGCATTAAATTACCTTTTTTCTTCATCTAGAATGTTGTGGCTCCCACACTCTTGTTCCTGTTTCAAGTTTGTTGGCAAACGACACCTTGTTGTGGTTTGATTTTATCCTGGCGTTGGTGGATTGGATTTAAAATCTTTCCCGTAGTCTAGTCTAGTTGGAAAGTATTTGGTTGTTATTATTGCTTGATGTCTTTTCCTTTCCACCTCCTTTTATGCCACACCACCACCACCACACGCTTAAATTTCTAATTTAAACCAGTTGGTTTTCATGAACGCGACATGTACCAAAAACTGAGAAGAATAGTAAATCACTCAACTAACATACCTTTTAAATTTTTTAAGTACACAGTAATACATGATCTATATTACTATTAAAATGAAATGATAATAAACAATCATGAAGACCTGGCATTATTATTTTTTTCTATTTTAGTGCACTTATGTACATGACTAAAGGTAATGTATCGAAATATCGGTACGCATGCATTCCAAACAACCCAAACATCATATCTGTTTTGCACATTACTTTTCGTGGAAAGCTTGAATTTTTTTGCTTAGCTCTCTCATCTCATGATCTTGAAGGTAAAAGATGTAGAGATATTAGATTAGGAGGCAGGAGTTGCTAATGATCATCAACATGACTATTCATGACGAGACGCAAAACAGAACAGTTCAAACGAAAGCAATAAGGTATTATAATAAGCTATGTGGTGGTTTTTGAATCCTTTTCACTTGCAAAAAAATCGTACTTGTTCTGCGATTTTTCGCAAGGATGAAAGATATATTTTCCTTGTGAATGGTTGATTTGCTACGTAAACCAAAAAGCATTAATGTAATTTAGCAGGTTTACTTGACTTATATTTTAACCTCTTTTCCTCCCTTTGATATAGTACTTTGTCAGGCAACATCACATCACAAAAAGTCTGATTATCGTCATCATTACAATCATCACGATCGCCACGGTACAACCACACACCACCATCACATCGTCATATTCAATCGAATAAGTTTGATAATAATCTTAGCTTGTTGTTGCACGAGTTTGCACTGCTTACCCATCTAAAATATCAGAATATTACAGTGTTATCCTTTATTCAATTCACGAAATGGGAGCAAGAAGTGCTAAAACGCTAATGCTTAATGATGTTATTTATGTGCTGTTCTAGTTCGAAGGATTTTTACATACCTTGTTGATCCTTTTACAAAAATATTTATGTGTGCAAATAAAATTTATTTACATTCATTTTATGCTGTTTCCCATGAGTTTTGTAAATATTATCGTGATGGATTGAAAAATAGACCGGTTCTCATTGGATGGAAAGAAATAACAGGATAGACGATCACCATCATATCAAGCAAAATTAATTACAAAAACTTACGTTTAATGTGCTTAATTACTTACTCGAATCGCTTATTTTTTTAACAAGATTTAGAAAATGAGGAAGTATACATGCTTACGTCTTGTCTTACGTGTGTGTTGTACATTTTCCATTTAGGGTGACGGTGACCTCTTAGCTGATAAATTGTGAATTTTGATTACGTGATTTAAAATGTCGGCAAACGTAAAACACGTAAATTGTAAATTGGCAATAATAAATTTATGATGAAAAAATGTGAAAATAAGTAAATCCTGTTCTTGTAGCTTGACTTTTATTGGGTGAATAACCTTTATCACGGAAGAGAACATACGAACCAACTTTTTATCGATTACTGCTCGATTTCTAGTAATTTTCCCCAATCGATCCAATAAGTCAACAGAACAGGTTAAAAAAGAAATTGTACAAATAAAAAATATGAAATAGTGAAGATTTTTATAAAATATGAAGTGTAATAAAATTTTGCAGACGATAATTTTTCAAATGATGATTGCTGTCAGCTAAAAGTAGCTTATTACTTCTATGAACCCCTCAGTTCATTACTTACACTAGAAATACATATTGAATAAGACCTTAATGAGTTGTGTAAGCAGAAAAATCCTCCGTGAATTATTAGGTATATGCGAATTACCGACCGACACACAAACTTAATGAGATGGTGATGATAAAAGCCATTGGTGGTGCCCACTGCGAATTTTTTTTATACACATGAACGTTATATAATTTATCATAGACGTAGGTTTCAATTTAATACTATCATGGCCTCGTCGTTGTGAAAGGTTAATGACATTTTTACGTGTTATCATCATTTATCAAAGCTGTGTGAGCAAAATAAAGTATATCCCACGTACGTACAGGCTTAAAAGAAATAAAATTAATAATAAACGCACATGTTTGCATATTCTTGTGAAAAATTTGCAACTGATCACTGACCTGGATGAAAAAAACTTCGTCTCGAAATTCCAGTCAATTCAATAGAATAAAAAGTTAACCTGTACATAATACAAACTTTTGTTCTTTGTAAGTTTCAACATTCAGTTTCCTGTTTGATAGTTAATCAATAAGAATGCATACATTACTCAGCAATATAAATCAGCCAAAAGATTTCACCTTTAAAGATTACTTTAATTTTCTGATATTGGCATTATACAGTTGAGATATAAAGGGCTATAACCTAAACATAGTTGCATGCTTTAAGTAAAAATTCAAGCATTTTAAAGCAACAGGACATTTAACATCGAGGAAAAAATCAAGTCTATAAATAGACGCGACTTGTTCAGTACAATGCTGCATGTTTTAGTGTCGACTTATTGGTAGAGGTAGAATACCTTATTTTTGTCGGCTCCCATTTAACTTGTCTTCCTTTTCATTCTTTATTTTTTCACTTTGCATAGCTAGTCTTGCCTTTCCCCTCAATTATTGCTCCTGAGCCAAAATGACGGTGGTAGTGTTGGTGTTTTGGAAAGAGATAAATGTATTAAAGGTGAGCCATCGTAAAAAGCATACTAAAGAAAAAAACCATAATAAACAACAAAGAAAATGAAAATAAGACACGCTATAATTTCCTTCTGAAACTGAGAAAAAAAACTAGTATAAAATGTACACATTCTCGTACCTTTCTATATAAATCGTTCACGCTAGTTTGGTTATTATTATCACGGAACATTTCGCTTTCCACAAGCTTAAAAGGAACGCCAAAGTAGCGAAAGAGATGAGACTGAGAGTTGTCTGTTTCGGATGCACACAGCAGTAAAACACCACCGTTACACAATAACATTATGCATGTGCCTCATCATCATCCTCACAAGCTTGTATTATGTTTCTTCTAAACAAAAGAGCATAATAAAAACCGGGAAAATAACGAGCGATCTTAATGTATTTACTTTCTACGGAGGATAATGCAAAAGTATGTATCATGCTGAGTGAATGAGCAATCACAGGTGCTCTCTTGAAGCTCAGAAAAAAAAAGATGTTCATATCAACTAGTTGAAGTTTTTATGTTTCTTCAGTGGATTGCATTTGTAGATATGTTATATGGACCATGAAAGTATATGAAGCATTTTTACATGATAGTGTATGTCAAATGTATTTTAAAATTGCTGGCTTTGTTTTGAGAATCTTAATATATGGCTTCTATTTGCAGTGCATAATATGTATACTTGAAGAGAGAAAAAAACAGCTTAGCGTAATTTTATGGAAAGAAAGAAGTAATTTAATATGGAATGCAGTAATTCATAGGTAGTGCACATACATTTTTATTTTACTAATGGTGAAATGATGTTCGTAAAAAGGAAGTCAGCTTTTGCATTTTAAGAAATAACCGTGAAGTTCATCTATAGCAAAAAAAAATATATTCTGTTGTATACAGGCAGACGAGCAGGCCAAAACTTTTAAAATTGCAGGTCATTCTAACAGATATGTATGTTGTGATGTTTTGTCATTTACCAGAAAGTGGTAAAAAAATCAGTGATTCTTTGTAAATCCTCTTGTTTTTCATACATCACATGCAACAAAGCCAATCTTTTTAATGCCTTGTGCTTAAGTTTACTTGTTCAACTAGAAACACCTTCCTCTAAACTTGTGTTCCTGTTTAGAACATAAAGGTAATATGTTTGCCTTGTGCTCACTGCTACACTACAACTTTTTTTCCTTTCTTGTTGACTTAATTCACTTTCACGATGACTCTCCGTAACTTTGAAGAGTTTAATTAAGGGGAGCCTTGCCAAGAAAAGAGGTGATCTTTTACGTGAAATATGTTTAACCAATACTTTCCAAGAAACTTTCCGATAATAATAATGGTAATCATATAATATAACATGTATAAGCACACTACTGCATATAAATTTGTATGCCTACGCTTTGTGTACTCGAAAAGTTAACAAAGTCGACAAGTTAAGTTTTTGGGTGGTTGTGTAACATGTCTTATTTGTAATAAGTCTTTTCTTTTTCCTCTTGTCCTCCCTTGCCTTCCTGAATTTCCTTATCATGTCAAGTATGATAACCATGCAGGCAAGCATAGAGAAAAAAGAAAGCAATTTGTGCACCGTAACCTCACCATCTTTACAACTTAGACCATAACTACGATACAGAAAAAAACTAAAGATAGTATCATTACACTATCATCATCTTCGTGTACTCTAATTTAATATGGGTGTCTCCTTCTCTTGAAACGTCAACTAGGGAGGTGTATATTTGGTTTTCTATTTCATTATCAATATGTTCTTCTGGATATCGTTGTCGACTTATCATTTGGAATTGACATGAGAAAAACACATAGAAAAACTAAGTCTGTTGTACATTTAGTAAAGAGAGGAATAGATACGATCTGGCAATAAAGTAAAAAAGGTAATCGTTTATTTGACCTTTGGATTATTGAAACCAGAACGAGAAAAAAATGGTTTTTAGAAAACTTATTGAAATTTATTTGAAAGAGGGCTATAAGTTGTACGTAGAAGATTGTAATAAACTATGCCCATATAACTTACATTGATATGAATATAAAGATGCAAATATTACGTAGCGCACCTTGTTGAGAAAATAAATAGAGTTTGCTTGCAGTTCATGTTTCTATCTCTAGGTTTTGTCTACATTTACCTATAATTATTCTACTTCGACTATTTCCTCTCTCTCTGTTATGTATACATATGTCTTATGTGTGCACAAAGATTTAAAAATATCCTATGATTCACTGAGCCGAAGCCTAGACGATTCATACGTATAATTACGCAATCAAGCTTGATTCATGAGGTCTATGATGATCATGATGAGAATAAGGAAGGCAATAGAAAATTCTCAAATGATGATTCTTTGTGTATGTCGTGTGCATAGATATACTTTTTTGTGGAGGGGGAGAACATAAGATTTTTATTTCTGAAAAAAAAAACATTCTGGCACCGTCTCACTAAAAAGCAAATCACCACCATCGCCATCATCGTCGTCCTGTTTTTCTTGTCACTTTTCATTACTACACAATGTTTATGTACAATTCCACAAAAATAAGTAGTATAATCTTCCAACTTGTGTTGCAGTGTAAGGTATGCAAGTACACACACAATTTTGTATCTCAATATACCTATTTATATTTTTTTGTAAATAATTTTCTCGCTTTTTAGAAAATCAAAAATTGGGCAGGAATCAAAAGGTTATCATCATCTTCCTTTTCATTTCTATTTTTTACCCACTTTCTTTCCATCATCAGCATCGTTATCGTAATCATTTATTAGAAATTACATAAATTGATCCCTGTCTCTCCCCAATTCTCCCTCCCAGAAAAAAAGACGCATAAATTATTGACTTCACTAAACCTGCCACCACTTCACCCTGTGTACTTCACGTGTAAAAAAATCTTATAAAGCTTTAACTCTGGTTTATAAAGAGGATAATTGTATGTATGCCTGCAAGTGTTTCCATTTAACTATTAATGATTTGCTTTTAGAAACGCATGCTTTGCTACTACGACTTGTTTGCAAAAGGGAACGATTCAGTTGCAACTTTGCTTACAAGCAAGGCAGACAAACATGAACAAGAATTCAAATGAATTGTTGATGGCTCACCTCGCCAAGCCAAGCCACTCTTCTTAAATCATGAACAATGACTTACTTAAAATGTTAACTGAGCGGAATAATGGTTAATTGACAATTGATGAATAATAGTTGATGCTCTATGGTTTTTTACTCTATCGTCCGCTCCTCTGGAGTACTTTTAATAATACTGGTCATATCTCTTCTTGTCGAACAAAGCGCTGTATATTATTTTTGTGTCTGTGGATGAATGCGACGATGATAATACGTAGTAAAAGTAACAAAAGTGCTATCGAGAAGAGAGGATGATGATTAATCTTCTTTTCCCAAGGCAAAAGCATTATCAGAGAGAACAACAACTGGAGACGAACAAAAAGCAAAAGTGGAAGATTGTGTGTGTGGATGGGCTGCTGACGATGATAAAAGGTTGAAAATGCCGGATGCCCTCAATAATCAGTTAACGAGCATAACATAACAGGCACACACACACACGAATCGACGGTACGTGCCTTACCGCGTCTGTTTAATAATGTCACTTTTGGAAATGCTCTGTACTTTGTGTGGCTCGCACTTATTCACTTCAATCAGGATAATGATTCCTCCTGCCGTGCAGTAATAATAATATATATGTATGAATTGAGCTTTTGTGTCATGCCATGTCATAATCATGCAATGGATGAAAGTTAGCAACATCAACATTTCATGTTCATCATCAACCACAGCGACAGTCCAAGTTTGCATGGATGGAATAATAACAACGTATTAAAAAAACAGAGTGAGTGAGAATGATTTAAGTTATGAAATTGTGAGTAAATTATTTTCAGAATGAATGGGAAACAACAGTTGCTGAATATGAGCGTGTTCTATCTACAATTATCAGCGTCCCTCGTTGTCCCTCTGAGCTGCTAGGTTGGCTACTGTAAATTGTTATTTATTTATTATCGTATTTATGCAAATGAGTACATTGAATAACACTATATTTGGATTATCTGTGTTCTTTAGTCATTAGTAACTTAAAAAAGCACGCACGAAGTAATCTAATTAGAGGCTAAAATGGCAGGGTTGTTTTTGCAGGCACGTACAAAGATACAAAATATCTCGCTAAAATGGGCACGATTTCATTATTTTTTGGGGAAATATTGTTCCTTGAAATTAAAGTACAAAAGGTGCTTCAATGAATCATGAAAAACGTTATAAAAGCAAAAACTGTTCATCCCAAAGAACTTTGTTACCTTCAATCGCGAATAAATTTATACGTCTAAAAACAACCACTACGCCAAACGTATTCTGAAAAGTCTAAACGTAGCAATAAACATGAGTCTAACGAGAAAATGAGAGCATTTACTATTTACATAGGAGAATGGTCTAGTTCTGAGTCAACTTCTTGACTTTTATAGTCATTTAGTCATCAACACTGTCATCATCTTCGTTACACCCCTCTTCTCTTTCCCTTTATACTTTAGCTTAGGTACGTATGTTACAGTGAACACACAACTTGAAGGCGAAAATGGTTGTTATTTGTTGCATTAGACATATCCTCCTTCTTCCTCAAGTATAATCTCTCACAGAAGATTATTGTGTGGTTTTGTGCATGGTCGTTCTATAAACGAAAGATGAAAGTATTCCAGTATGCTCATTAGTAAGCAATATGGAAATTTGTATTGTAGTGATGATATATATTCTTACACATATATACATACCCATATATATTCCCCATACATGCATTTGAGAGGATAAGGATTTTGTGTCAGTAGATATTTCTTCACAGCATGTGAGTTTCATTTCCTTTTCCGTTCGTCGAGTTGTTTGGTTAGGTTACAAGGACAAGATTGCCGAACCTGTGTTTTACCACACCGTCACAGTAGTCAAGATCCATTTCTTGATAATGATCCACTGATAACGTGAAATGAGTGTACAAGTTGTTGGAGTGCCTTTTGAATGTCATTTAGCCACCTTGCCATAATTCAATAATATTATTTTTGGTTTGAGTTATGGAACACCCTTTTAATTTTAAACACGATAAACGAAATGAAATGTAGTTCTTACACTTATACATTTAAAGATTTTTAAAATGTTTTGGTCCTGAATTAAGGTTCTAATAAATAATACCAAGTCAAGCAAATAATATTCTCAAATGTGAAATGTATGCACTATGCAGAGGTATACGAAGTAAAGTTGTATTTTTATCCGAACAATGTTGTTTATGATGATCTAGCCAGCCAAAGGAATGAGGGAGAAAAAATACCGATAAAAAGAAAATGGTTTTGTTCCTCGTGTTCATAAAACGTTTTTTATTGCAGTTCACGGGAAAATGGCATAAAAAGTCTACTTTTGAATGAAGATGAAACATAAAGGAGAGAAATGCTATCATAATAATGATATCAATCCATATAATAGTCAGTGAGTAAGGTTATACTTTTAAAGAAAAGGTTGTTTTTCCTTCAAGTACTCTAACATTACATACTATTAGCAGATCAGGTACGCGCGCACGTAAGGTTATGTTCTTTCTCTTTAACTATCTGACCACTTCCCGGGTATTTTATATGATCATGTAAAACTAGGGAAAAAAGCTATGAATGACGAGCTTATTTGTTGCTTACCAGTTTCCCCTGCCAAAAAAAGAAAAGTCAAAAGTCAGACACGACAAAGAAACTTTTTTACGTCTAAAATAAGTAGTGATAGTGCGGAGCATACGAGAAAAAAACTTGGTCCGCTTTAGTCTACTCCTCCTCCACTTTACATCTTCCTGCTGCTTAAAGCTCACCTTTTCCAGCAAGCTTTTATCCATCTGCTTTCCTGAAAAGTTGTATCGTTGCGTCATTGACAATAGTAAAAAGGGAGGAAGGAGAAGAAGTTGTAAAAAAAGAGTAAGCAGGAAGTAAACGGTGGATGGGGAAAGGTATGTAAAGAATTTTTTATTTTGGCTTTTTGTTGACCGGTCAAAACAGAGAAGGAAATGGCATCATCATCAAACCTACTCCCTCTTCTCATACGTTCCTAAGTTGGCGAAGTATGATGATGGGATGCATTATAAACTTGATTTCTCATGCAATAAACTATCAAACAGGGAAAAGCAAAAGCAGAGGCGGCCATTTTTTGAGACTAGTCTAGTGTGGCATGACATTGCAGTGAACTATGTAGTATGCCCATCCATGCATGGGAACAAGCCAACAAGCCCTAACTAGGGCCAGGAGAATATAGCGTCTAGTGGGGCAAGTTGATGATCATAAGGAACAGCGGAAGACTGTTTTACGGCCATCCTGTGCTTTATCTTTTCCAGGTAACTTTTTAAAGTAACTGCTTTTTGGTATCTCCTATTTCTCTGGAATACTGCATCTCTTTAAGTAAGTAGTGTGTTTTTTTGAGAAGATGGAGATACATTTCTATACATTTTTTTATTGTTCGAGATTGTACATATATTCATATTAAATAGGAATGAGAATAAACGAAACTCAGGGAAATAAGAAGGAAATGTCTGTGAAAGTAAGAGGGAATGGGAGAAAAGAAAAAGGTGGTCAAAGAAATAAGGAAATAAAGTTTTGAAGGTAAAAAATGTACATATCCATATAAAAGTTTAAGTAATATTTTCTGTTTGTGGTGCTGGTGAAGTAACATACGAGATCTACATTTATTTCTTCACGTGATAGCATATATATTATTACTATTGTGCATTATAAAGCCGGAAAGGTAGAAAAGTACTTAAAAGCCAAAGAGCCACCATCAAGAAAAGACTAAGAAAATCCAGCAATCTTTCCAGGGGAAAATAATACTACATTTTGTGTATAGGCCATCCCAGGCCAAACTCTCTCCCTAGTCAAGTATGTACATAAGTCAGAAAAAAAGGCACAACAACAGCATTAGCATCTCAACAGCAGAGGCCACGAAGAGGAAGAAGGGAAAAGGTAGATAAAGGATTTTCCAACAAGGTTGCTAATGGGCTCAATAAATTACGATGCAATGCAAAATCCATTGTGTGCTGCTGAGTTCGCATTTCCATCACACACCGACTTTCCCTCTCTCTCGTCTTAAGTTGTATGAGAGAGAAAGGTGTATGAAATATAAAATGAATGGAGAGTTAAGAAGTGAGTTTTCTTCACATTTTATTGTAAGAAAATGGGATCCTTATAACTTTTGTGGTCTTTTCCTGTATGGCCTGGCGCTTGGCTTTTGGTAAAAGAGAGAAAACGGAGCGGTACTCCAAATGAATGTGCTGTGTATCATTCACTAAAATGTACTTTTACTACTTTGCCATCATCCACATACACTCACTTACTCATTCACCGTCATCACCAACATCATCATCGTCAACATCAACTCTACCACACACAAACACACGTACACTTACACCATCGCATCGTTACTTAACTTCACCTCAACCTTTTGCATACACTTAACTTTCATTTTACAAGATTTGACCTCATACACGGGTAATATATTATCTGGGGTGGGTAAACTATTTAGAGGAAAGAAGTACCGAAATGGAGAAAATGAATGGGAGAATGGAAGTGAAGAAGAAGAAAAGTAAGTAAAAAGCGACTTGACTTCATAGATTCTGCTCCAAAGCATATTCCCTAAACTTTATTCAAAGCGAAAGAGTGGAAGAAAGAAAACCGATAGTAATCTATTCATTGAATATATATGCACAGTATATAAAAGGAAGTAGTTTTAGAACCCAAACCTGAGGTTTTCTTAATGTGCTCTTAACTATGCATTATTACCAGTTTACCTTCTAACAACTCATTCGGTCGTCTTATTACTTAATTCATGGCAAAATTAATAGGAGAGAATCCTAAGTAAATCATTGATACATTTATGTTGGCTATAATCTATGATATGAAGTTCTTTAAAAACAATAATAATAGATAATATTGCATGAAATGCCAATATATCTATGATGGGTTATACATGGCCTTTCCATCGAAAAAATAACTACAACTCGGCATCTGTAGATATTTGCAAAGGTTTACCTGTATATTCGTTTACGAACGCGTATTGTTTTTTCCACAACTTTACTAATGTTAATGTTACATTAGGTACATAATGCATTTGCTGATTTTATGCTTACATTGAGCAACATGCATTATGCTAAACCCCCTGTTGTCTTGTTTTGACGAATTCTTATAGTCTAAATACAAAAGGGGCATGGGGAATGAAAAAACGTCAAAAATAACACGGCAAATCTCAAAAACATGTGGAAACTTTTCTAGTTTGTTACACCACACGATACAAGCAGTGATGCTATATATTATGAGTGATAAACGAACTCCCTTGATGCAAATAATAAAAAAACAACTTTTTTTCCAGACCTGTGTTCTACAATATTCGATGAATACCTTTAATATTTTTTAACAAAGGAGAATGAAATAGCTTCCAAATTACATCACACAA
>JAQIWN010003897.1:0-12164 GCA_034699025.1 Entomobrya cf. arborea Gr-Col-00668
GCTTATCATAATATCAAAACTGAATATTAAACTTTCTATGACAGTTTTGAAAAGCAGCAAAATGTCTGCAAAAACTAGCAATCCAGTGGCAAACTCTCCAAGAATAGTTTTATTTTCCAGCAAGTATTTAACTAACCTCTGAGCAATTTTCAAGCTGAATGAAATCCTTTTTTTTGTAATGTCGCCTCGTGTAAGATTTTTCCCTTTAGCATTATATGTTTGCTACTGTAAATCTATTTCTGATAATATAACTGTTTAAATAAACATATTCTTACTTTCTTTCTAACTTTCCCTCTTTTCTGTTACGTGTTCATATGTATGTTCATTATATTACATAAACGTACATAACTAAGTTTGATGTCTTATCGTGTCTTTTATTCACAGTGAAACCAAGAAGTATCAAGTGGCAGTAGGGAAGAGGGAAAAGAATAGGACCAGTGAGTTGTGCTCCAAAGCTACGACAACAGCATCAGCATCTCACAGCAGACGACCAACTCTCAAGATGATGAAAAAAGTAGTGTTCTGTGCAAGCCGCTGTAAGCTTTTGTAAATCACGTCAGCCAAGGCAAAAGGAAAGAAGAAGAAAAGTCAACTGTGTGTAGGGAGGAGTGCCAAATGGCGAGAATTTCTTCCTGAGAGACAGAGAAAAAACTAACGACTTTCGCTTCAAAAAGAAGATAACTGCTCTGAGCTATGTGAAAAAAGAACTTCTACATTGCACATAACATACATTGCTAGATTTTTGGTATGTCTTTGTGTGGGAATAACATTGCAAGACGATGACGACAGCGGAGAACGTATATCGTGGTGAAAGTGGAATATATGGAGTATGTGCACAATGTGTACACATGGTGTTGCTACATTTCCCATTTGTACAGCATTGAACTGAACATTGTTAACAAACTACACTTATATCAGCATTACACCTACATTTTTTTTATCTGCTTCAAGCGGTGTTCAGAGGAAGTAAAGCACGGCTGCTGCTAAAGATATTTCAAGGGAAGTGAATGTATGGATGTATGTACAGTGAAGAAGATACGAATTTCAAGACTTTCCCATTTCTTCAAGCATTTCAAAAAGGCACATTTTGTATTATACATATACATGGAATCGGAAAGAAAGTAAATAGAAGTGGTTTCATACATTTGATATAAATGTATATTCAACGTTTATAGAACACTGTTAGCCCCATCAGGCTCATGAAACTGTAATCATGTATGTATTACTACAATACTATACATACTCATCATTGTCAGTTAACATGGGTGTAAGGCGTCTTGGTTAGGTCCCAGTGCGTCTACTTAAAAAATCGAAGAAAGGAAAAGGAAAAATGACACCGAAAAGTTTTTGGTTTCTCCGTTTCAACCAAAGAAACAAGGCTCTGTTCTTCCTGTGGCTTTGTCAAAAGATTCTGTGAATCCTTCAAAGTAAAGCTGCATTAGAGGTGCTCGATTCATATGAACAATACACGATACAAGAAATTATATTATAACTTTGTCCTACATGTGAGATCATGACACATTATTCACAGTGCCGATGTTGACGCTCAGTTACAAACTTTTCAATTACATTAATTTGAGAGCAAAATATTCAACATGATTTATGCCTCTAGTTTTTCAGTATTAAACATGTAAGTTAAAAAGCAAGCAATGAAATATTATTGACAGCGATATTTAGCCAAGTACAATTTTCAAATTAGCTTTTGAAGTGAATATTATAAGCTACCAACTTAAGTACAACTATTCACAATGATAACTTTACGCTAGTTTGGGTTGAAATAATGTTTGAAGACAGCAACTGAACATGATGATTTTGTTCGAATAATGAAGCTCGTGCTAAAGTAGATGTAGGTTAAAACCTAGACAAAAAACTCGTATCAAATACCAAAATGATGAATGAAGGTACTCTTTCTCATTATCACTATTAAAGGAAAGAAGCAACTTTTATGTGCCAAAAACCACGCCACCAGTGAATTCCACAGTGGAGAAACGTACATCACATTGTATTCCACATATTATAACGTCCATTACAGCATCATATCACCTCGATAACTTTCACTGTGCTTGTTGCAAAAAGCAGAGAGAGAAAGAAAAAACGCCTCTGGTCGAATAAGAAGTGTGGAAAAAGTACGCGAAAAGAATTTCCATTACACCACCGCATTGCCGCTATTCTAGCGGTAGCAGAACTCTACATTATAAGTACAACAGCTTTATATGGTTAAATGATGTTGTTGATGTCGGATAACCATTGCTCCCCGTCGCGTCCATTTCACACAAACAAGAATAATGTTGAATGAAAACCAGCGCGGTAACAACAATAGGAAAATTGCAACTCAGACTGAGTTATAAATATCTGGCTCGAGTACCAGCAACGGAGAGAAAGAGTGTGTCAGGTACACCGTGAGAGATAGGAGAAGGAGGCGTGGATCAATCTTTCCTGACAGTGTAAAATAAATGTTCCTTGTTTCACAAGTATCCTCTGGAAGGTGTTTGCCATGAAGCAAATGTTGATTCTACTGAGCATAATTGCCATTAGTTGTCAGAATGCCAATGAGAATACGACTTCTGAGACCACGTTGCATTTCCTCCCGGCTCCACTCCCTCTGCATGGAGATCAGCCCGGAAGTCAAGTAGTTCATCATGACGGAGAGCACCTCCCTCAGGTAATGAACAAAGAGGAGTTTGGCAGCTCGTCCACTTTTTTAGATGGGTTTAGCGGGCCCAGTTACTCCAACGGAGGGACAGACCCACAGCCACCACCACCACTACCAAATGATAACGGACCATCAAGGTCCAGAATAATTGAGACTAAATATGGGAAAGTGCAAGGTCTCAGTCTGAACATTTTCCCTCAGCAGCAGTCCCAACAACAATCGCAGCAGCAAACTCAGGGAAAGAGTAGCAGCAGCGGTGGTAGTAGCAACGGCAGTAATCCCCTGAAAAACAAGATTGTTGAGGTAAGCGGATTTTGCTAACTAAAAATAACGATAAGCCTTCAAGGGGTTAGTCATTTTCTTTTAAGAGATAGATGGAAAGCGTAGAAAATTGGGATTTCATTTCCTAAATAGATGAACTCTTTTTTATCGTTGACTAGTTGAACGCGTAGAAAAATAAGGATTCAGAATAATCGTGCCTCAAAGATTGAAATGTCATCATTGTCATGAAGGTACAATCTTCAGGGTCTTTGGGGACTGTTCCTTTAACTTGTATTTTCGATTAAATTGACCCTGACAGTTTTCCGCTAGGCTACACACGGCTATTACTTTAAAGCTAAGAAGAAATACTACATCTTTCCCTAGAAAATATGATGGAGAAGAACAACCAGTCCTTCTTTAATGGTAGGTAAACATGAAGATGCAATTTACTGGGAAAGGCATTTAGACAATTTATCTCTGGAGGCGGACAAAAGATGTATTTTTTTATAATAGACAACTCTCTGAGACTACATGTCATTATTTTTGATCTGTTGAAAGTAGACGAACATTAGTCTATCTTTGGGTTTTTTAGCTGTCAGCGTTATTTCAAGTCTCTTTATGTGTGTGGGTCTTTTAGGAGCGTGGTTGTTGAATCAAGTTGAAAAACCACACTTTTTCAAAACAAAATCAATACTTTATTAAACTGTGCGTCCTGTGTTTTGAATTTGAATAGTCTCCTCAGCAAATTAATTTCTCAGAATATTGTGGCTGGTTCGTTGCATTCTATGTGTGACTTTACCTGAAATTTATTAACTTGATGACTACCAGATTGCAAATTCAGATTTTCAGCATGTTCTATAGAATAATCCTTAGAAGAGTAGTTGGAAATAGTAAATAAAAGGATATAGAATTAAGTGAATGAACTTTATTTATTAAGGCAGCTAGTTTTATAGTATGTACACAAGAAGACATCATGTAATGTAATGAGTTGAAAATCTGTGGAAAATCCATAGTCAACAAACTCATTTGAAATGGTTGGACTAGCACTTTTAATATGTTTGTGATTTGACACTGTATACAAATTGGAGTATTTCAAAATATAGTAAATTTAAATATTTTTTATTTCAGGTTTTTTACCAAATTCCATATGCTTCGCCCCCAGTGAAATCACACCGATTTAGCCCAACTCAAACACCCATTCCATGGGATGGAGTGCGGCAAGCCACAAAACCTGGGTTTGTCTGTCCTCAGGTAAATGGATGAAATTTTTTTTGATTCTTTTGTGATTTCTCTTGTAATGACAGTGACACTCGTTTTTCTATTTTCTTCAGTGCACTTTTATGTATATTTATTATAACCATCATAGCTATGTTATGTTGTCATCAAAATTGACTAGGCTATATCGAATGATTTCGAGTGGCAGTTACTTTTGATGAAACGACTCATTCAGAATTAATTCTAATACCCAATCACGTGTTCTCATTGTTGTTATTATTCTATTCTGCTGTCAAATGCATTTGACAAGTAGGCAGGATGATAATGAGAATGAGCACTTGTCTAGAAAGTAGATAACGATGGGATATATGATCAATAACGTATTCACCGTGCACTTTCTATCCATGATTACAAATTTAATCTAAAAGATATAATGAGCTAATGCTCCTGTTATAATGTTTCATTTTCAGATGATGCCAGACATTAGTAATGAGACGTTAGCTTTACGGGAAATGCCGAGGGGGTACTATGAATACTTGAGGCATGTTGAGCCCTTCTTAAGAAATCAATCGGAAGACTGTCTTTATTTAAGTATATACGCTGCAATAGGTAATCTCATTTTATCATTTCTTATTCATGCTATCAGTTTTTTTTAAACAACTTAACGTCTTCTTTTATGTCAACTTCATTTTGCGATGAGATATTCTAATGAATAATCACTTTGATGTGATGTTTACGATATACTATGTTAGTTCTCAGCATTCAATTTGTAAACTTCCATAAACTGATATTCTTCCTGTTGCGTACGTATAAGTTTTTATCCTTTTCTTACTATCCCTATTTACTATTTTATCAGAGCACAGAGTGGCGTACTACACTCATCAGGAAAGGTTGTGGTTAATGAAAGGACGAAGTACGACATGCGTTAGTATTGAAGTCATTTTCTATTAACCCAATTAGGTCATTCATACAAAGAATAGAAGAGATGTCACAATGGCCAATTCAATTTAATACACAGCTTTCACCAGTATCATCAACTCCATTATTGTATATTACCAAAACATTTATACAGCTCCTACATCATGAACACGAATAACATTCCCCATCTTCATTATCAACGTATAAAGAGTAAAGACGATCCAAACGGATGCTTTTGATCGTGTTCATCATCATTCAACCATGTACTAAACACCACTCACTCCATCTTTTCATAGTTTGAGTTGAGTTGATGGAAAACGCTCTAGTGGTTAATGGCAGACGAAATATTATGTACCGCTGCATATCAGCTTTCCTGTGTACCGTTATGTTTTGGAATCTGTATATTATCACATTACCTTATTATAAGATCATGAGTTTGTCAACAAGGAAAAAGTACATTCTACTATGCTCCCATTGCATTGATTAGTATTAGGATATTACTAACTTCATTAGTTGAAAAACAAGCATGTATACACATACCTATATACAACGAGGTCCCTCCACCATCATTGATTGATAAAGAGAAAGAACGCTTTGTTTGACGTACTTTTTCGATCTTTTCTGAAAAGATTTCCTGACTTTGTTCTACTTCTATTTATCCAACGTATTACACAGAAAAAGTTGTTTATAATAATGCTGCAGTATTGGCATTGAATATAAACGTGCCAGAGCTTTTTCTAAGTACATATCCAAAGAACGGTTAAACATTACGTATTATTATATATTTTTACAATCTGGCAGATATTGAATGGCAAAAGAAAGGTAGATAGATTACTATGTACAATGCATATACTTTGAATAGTTCTCACGAAGGTGCACTTTAGACTTTGATGAATTTTTTTGTCAGACATGGTTATGTGTTTGTATAAATAAATATCTTCGTGATATCGCTAATACAGCATAGTATTATGTGGCGAGTTTCTATCAATAATTAAAACTAAATAATAGTGTATAAAATTGTCTGTCTGTCTGCCAATTAAAAAGTGTCTGATGAACATAATATTATACGTAATGTAACTTGTGTTCTAAAAGAGTTTAGCTCTAATACTAATTCATCATAGTATTTATCATAAGCTATGATTTCAATACTCGAATTCGAGTATTTTTTAAAACTTGAATGTCGAACTCGGGAGACAAATAGTTAGTAAACTGATGAAATATCTAAAAAAAAATCTCAAGAAGAAATCAAAAGTTTTTGACACATTCATTTTCGAATACTAAATAACCTCAACAGGAAGGGTTTAGGTTTCAAAATAACCGTTAAGTGTAGAATACTTAGAAAAGAACTATAAGTGTTAGAAAAGTTTTGGAATATTCAGTGTATCAGCTAATTTTTTTCTACTTAGGATTACTTTCACCTTTCCTCTTGAGCTTATAAACAGTCATGTGAACAAAGTCAAAGCTTAATATCAATTCGATTCCGCTTGTATGTAATACTGTTACAAGTAACCAAGTAATCTGAATATAAATTATAATCTTTTTCTCTCAAGTTGTCAGTAAACAGGAAACACATTAACGTACAAACGTTAATACTAGTTAGAAACATTGACTAATACATCAGATACAATTCAGTCACGAAAGTGACACCCCCACAAACTCTGTGGTACTTTCTAAGAATCATTTCAGTTTTGCAAAGAAAAATGAAATATTAGAGATTTTTTTTGCACTGTAACTAACTTTGTTACTTTGTTTTGTTACTTTTTCTACATTTTCTTTGCAATAGATTATATTTCGTTATTAAAATTTTGGACGTGTTGGTACACTGTAGTAAACAGCACACTCTTTTTATGGCTTGTTTCGAAATAAAAAGACAAGGCACTGATCATTTATAATGATGAAGCAATATCTTAAGTCAACTTTATGTCTCTGTGCAACTACCTAATATTATGCAGGGCTGCATTAATAAACCAACTGATTTTTAGGCAGAAGTAGTAATATGAGATGATAATGTCCTATATTCAATGGTACTTTGCAACACTATCCTTTTGGGAAATAAAGATGTACTTCACATAATGTTGTATTTAGGTATGCTCCTATTTTCCATGTAATGTAAGGGCTTGTTGTTGAAAGAGGGAAAGAGTGAGAAACGATGAGTCGACTCCCAGGGCTAAGTTTAACTTTGTTGTCACAAAAGAGGAATCAGCTTACGCAGGCTTACCTTTGTCAGTCTTCCTTCTCTCACTTTCTTTCTACAAAGAATAGTCTCTTCTCTATATTTGTACAAGACCGTGCATGTTAATAATTTGGCCCTCTCAACTTGTGTCAGAGTTAAGTATATACGTACAATGGTGATTATATATAATACGGTGTCGTTTCAAATTACTGATGAAAGCCGCAAAGCGACGATTTACCTGGAATCAGTTATACGGTACCCTTTAGTTATAAAATTATAAAAATGAGATAAGCTTTAGGTACAACAAAATGAGAAGTAGATGGGTTTGAGGTGACATTTTGCGGGAGAAAAGAAAAAACAGGGAAAATGCTAATGCCAGATTGAATTTGCATGGTGCTTTACGCTCCCATTTTTACGTGTAGATAAAGCCGAAAACTAAAAAATGGAAGACCTTTCTTTAGATATTTTTTTCCTTCCTTTTTTGGTTTCGTTGAGTTGGTTATAAATGAAAGCTGCTTATGTTTTGTATTTCCATGTTCGACAGAATGATGAAGACAAGACGGTGATGATACCCCCTTGGGGATTAAAGTTTATGTTTGTACTTTTACATGTGCATAACTTTCACTTAACATAATTGACCCGTTTTCAAAGCTGAGATGGCAAAACACTCTGTGAGTTAACTAAAGCGTTTCTTCATTAAATCAAACGCAAACACATGCACAACATTTAGTGGAAATTTTGTACGTAAGATCTCTACATCTGCATCACCAAGTTTAACTCCAACTTGGCTTTTCAAGGCCTGGAAGCTGTGTTGTGTTTGCATTACCCTAAAAATGAAACCACTTTGCTGCAGATTGTATTATGAAACCGTGGTAGGTAAAATTGAAATTATACATGTGACCTCTTTAATCATTGGTTTAAACTTGTTTTTACGTTAAAAACGAGTTTGTCAGATGGTAGAGTTTCTTTATTGATGTTATATTTTATCAAAATGAAATTGTTCAGAAAAGTATAAACTCTTCTTTTACGTTACCAAATAATTCTACGAAATATATTATGCAAACACAACTTTTGGCAGAGAGAAGCTACTTGAAGCATAAAGAGTGGTTCCGCGGAACACAATTTTTGAAAATGGTGAGCCCATTACTGTCGTGCATTACCTTATGTTACAGAAAACATAATCATTTTAAATGGGAATCTGACAGTTTGGATTGTATTTCCTGTTGACTTTAATGTGTAGTTGAAATGCATAAAACTCCAAGAGGATACTAATTCATGAGAATTTTACGTCATTTACATTCTGCATAAAAGAATAAATCCAACACAGTATAATGTGTGTAATAAGAGGAAAATACTTCGTGACTTGCCGAATTGTGGTTTCCTCCTCAAACCTGTGAAAATAAATGTATTCATTTTACATATATCCATCCTTCCACACAATGCATCGTTTACAAATATATTTTATGTACTGAAGTTACATAAAGAAATGAGGCAACGCCCACACCCAAATCTTCCTTTAGACAATAAAATATGTACAATCTGAAAATATATGAGGCTACGCGTACACACAACACCATCGATAAAAGTATTTTTCGATTTCCTCAGAAATCTTTCAGGGACCAGTGTGAACTGAGCCAGTAAACATAGTAAACAATATTTACAAAAAATACCATAATATACTCGTCTTCCTACAGTTTATACAGTTTAAATTGCAAAACTAGCTACCAGCTACCCCTCATGTATAACATGTTCATACCAAATAGTATATTTGCATTATAAATAAAATAAAATAAAGAAGAGCGCAAACAAACTTGATTCTTTTATGCTGTTATTGTGTTGAGTTTCGAAATCTATAAAAAATCTAGTGTGTCATCGTCCTCCTGTTCGTATCTCCTTTGAAAAATAAACGGAACACATAGCATACAAGATAGCATAATATACCTACACAAAATATGTAAAACTATCTGAAAAAGCAGAAAAGTAGTAAGAGCACCACCACTACGACCAGTATCAGACGACACAGTCCCCAAAAAATACTGCATTGGAAGCAGTAATTTAGATTTTTCGCTCCAGTAGTTGACAGATATCTACTAGAGTATAATAATAATAAATACCTTTGACCCTTTGAACCAAACATAAATTGGAAGAGAGAAACATTGTATTACCCATAAACATACATATTCAATATTAGCTTTCATACATGACTGCCGGGATGAAATAGAAAGAAGAGAAGAAAAAAAGTAGAAAGCAATCCAGCGGCGGCGGCGGTCGTAGCATATTTATGCGGTGTACTTTCAAACTATTTCCCTTTTTCTCTTGTGCGACCGACGAAGAGATACTATTTTTTATATTGTTGATTGAATGCAACTACGCTATATGTATACTAAAAAGAACGTAATATTGTTGGAAAAAATTTAAGTTTACAACTAGATTTGTGAAAGTTACAGATGACTTTCATTTCAGTGTCGAATATCAAGTGGGTGCATGTGAGCATTTTTGTCGTGTTTTTTTTGTACCAGAAGGAGGGCGACTATGAAAAAGTGGGAATCTGTCTTTTCTCTCTATCTCTTCACTTTCTCTCTCTCTCTCTCTCTCTCTTGTATTTTAAGTTGTGTATGTGTGTGCTCCCTGTAAACGTCGCATCCTTTTTGAATACCAAATCACGGTGTGTGATGGTAGCCACATATTGTGCATTATGATATTATGGTGATAGCCATAATGCTACTACTGCTGTCGCTGCTGGAATAGGGAAAACTTGTGTGTTTTGCCATAGTTTTTCTTTGTGTCCCATGTACCATCCCATTCCACACCCACACGCTAGAAAAAAAAACTCATCCCATATAAACCATACCAACATGTGGCTCACACATCTCAAGTGTACGTTTCTTGCATGCGTTCAACCTTTTAATATGTACAAGAAATTTTGTGAGTGTATTCATTCATAAAATAGTACCCATAGCCAGGTAAATCACTGCTATAAAATCATTCAGGAAATGTCCCCAATGTGCGCTTATTAGCTTATCTTGGTTTTTGTAGGTACACCTTATCCGTTTTCCTGGTATAGTATCGAATCTTTACCAACAAAGTATTCAAAGTTTTGCCGAGTAAATTATCATTTCATCTGTGTGTCTAGTATGAATGTTCGTATACCCTTCCCAAAAGTAAACGCGGATGCAAATCAGTCAGACAACCACTGGTATAAAATAATCCTGTATGTGAACATGCAAGTTATATATCGAATACTTAATTTTATTTATATACAAAAAATAAATGCTTAAAATATGCGTTGTGAAAGAAAGTTGTTCCCGTATACAGATCTCAGTTTCCTGTTTCCTCTACTTACAGAGGCCTTCTATATAAATGCCAATATGCCAATTGAAATTCCAATTTCCGAGTGGGAAACAGTCCGGAAATAGAATGACAGCAATTCCTTCCCATCACAGCTCATATAAAATCGTTTTTGTATAGAGCGTGGCATACAAAACTAAAATACTTCCCACTTCCCCTATCATGGGCTCACTAGTTTCCATTTTGTAACTTTGTAACCGTACTTTTACTATCTATTTTGGTGGTCTCTAATACGGTGGCTTCCGACAAAGAAAGGAGAAAAACAACATGAATTGTGGACTCCGCAAAATCCACTCGCCCTTCTCATTCCCCATTTCATTTAAACGCAAAGAGGAAATTTCTATCCGTCTTTTGTTCTTGCTCTTTCACTCTCGTCCTTAATGTGTCAGATGAATGCGTCCTTCCTTCTCGAACGAAACGTTTGAAACATACAACAAATGGATGTATATACGATGGTGGTATGCATGCATAGCTGTATACTTTAACCAGTTTCCTTACGAAATATATATAATCTATGTAAAATGAAGGGATGTGAAAGTGGGGAAAACAGTTGCTGACTATTGCTGAGGTCTGTTGTTTTTCTTTACCTTCATTGTTATTCAAACAACGTTCTTCCGAAACGAGTTGAGTTTGGCTTGGCTCAACATCAGCCGCGTTGCTAAGACTGTGACATTGGAATTGGAAGTGACGCTTCTATGTACATGAAAAGGGTACTTCTTGCATCATACTCTCATACCAAAAACTCCCGCACGAGAAGTAGAAACATAAGATGAGTAGTTTTTTTTTGCTTGTCAGATAGACATGTATAGTCGAGCTGATACTTCTTATCTGCTTTGACAACAATCATGACTGCGAGGATAATGTTAGCGATACAACACTAAGCAGTATGTTTGCTAATTTTTTATATCGTTTCGTCGTACGAACTAAAGTAATGATCAAAATGCTGAAACGCATACAATCTGTAGAATATTTTGTGATACGTTCTTTTGTTTCAGGGTAGCCGTTTCTTTTTTATGTCTCTCTCACTTGAGTAACTTGTCTTTTCTCTTTGCCCAGTTTTTAGTATCACAATAGATTTTTTTGTTTTATTGGATTTGTATTTTTCGCATTCAAGATGTTTTTGCAACATCTGCATCTACTGAAAATATGATCGTAATATAATGAGCATACAGATGTATTGTATTACGATGCTTCATTTCACAGAATGTTATATTTTGTGTATGTATAAAACTGTTTTTATGCATCATCCAATAGCAATTTTTTTACTTATTCGTCTAGATTTAGATCTAGCATTATGCTAAACGCTTACTGTGACAAATAAAAATGTTTTCGTTCTGAGACACCGGATTCCTGTCCCTATGGGCTTATCGTTAGTCACAATGAACAATCGAAACAAGCCAAGAAAGAAGTAACATCTTACAAAGCGCTCAGGAGGATGCTTTACACGATCCATATTGTTTTTGTACATCTTTTAGGCGTGATTTTTATTATCAGGTAGCAACAGTTTTTAAATGTTCTTAAGGATCGATGGTGATAACAACGCGTTGCCTAATCGCCAGTGAAATTAGCATGCGAGTTCCTTGTTACTGGGGGTAG
>JAQIWN010003898.1:0-12162 GCA_034699025.1 Entomobrya cf. arborea Gr-Col-00668
AATGTGTTTTTAATCATGGCGCACGCAGGAGTCGAGTCATAGGCAGTAATGTACCCGAAGGAAATCATGTGAAGTATAATCGTAGATAATGCATTTTGCTTATGATGATTTCAATAAAAACGAATTTAAAACTCAACTGAACGTTCCAGATTCATAAGGAACATCCTCTCACCAGTGTAATCAATATTATCTGTCGAGAGAAGGAAGCTGACTAGCCGCCACAAAAAAGTTTTACCCATATATCCAAAGTCTAAATGGAATTATCATTGTGCTCTATGAGAAGTTAGAAGAGCAGCCTTAAAAAGTACTTTGTTTTAATAATTCGTGTACCTATTGCAATGCCGTATCGCGGTAGTACCAAAAGACAATGGAGTACCGAACCACCACCGACCTTAGACCACATTTTGTATGGTACATCATTTCTAACAAATTTGTATGCTTGTCAAACAACTACAAGTGTCAGTCGAATTTGAAATAGCAAATCCAACAATAACAAAAAACAACTGAGCCCAATCAAATAAAAAAGTAGCCTTGATTTACAGAAAAAACAAATCTTGAGTAAAACAGACTATGGAGAATAATATGAAATATGAAGTGTTTCCTTCTCACCTTCGTCAAAGCCACAAAAAGGATTTGATTTGGTTTACAACAAAAACGCATGAAGGACCTGGATTATGCCCACTGACTAATTTAGCATTTAAAAAATATGCAATTAGAAACAAAAAAAGCTAATTTAATATAAAAATGATTAAGTAAATAATTTAATTATAACTCTATATAAATAAAATTCAACGATAGTAAATTTGCTTGTGGAAAAACTAATGGATTAGCTACTAAAAAATCTCTAAATAAATATCAAATCCATTAATTTTCTTTACACGAGAAAATAACAATCCATTTTGTAGAGATGCAATAGTTAGCTTTTAGGTTCCCCCTCTCTCAACTCTCCGTAATATTTTTGTTGGCACTCGTACTTTGTTTGCTTGCACTTGCATGTCATTATGCTTGCCTTTGTGATGGGACGGTGTGATTGTGATTATGGTATTCGTTTGTGAATTGTATTTACATTTACAATGAAAAATGAGCATGTATGGTACATTAAAAAGAAATGCACCTCGCTTGCATCTCAAATCAATATATTTCAGTATGTAAAAATTAACCTTTTACTTTTGTATGCATTAATTCCATATAACACGTAAGAAATTTTCTAACAGACTGAATGCATTCACTCTCGGTGTGTTCATTAAATCATATCAGAACGACAACGCAAACGCACCATTCCATGATATGAACCTTACGATGCGATAGTCTGGCACAAGTTGGCAGGCGGACAGGTTAACACACCACTACCACTTTGTCATTTTATTTCGAAGCTTGAAAGAAGAGTGACAGTTTCAAGATATCATCTTGACACTGACGTCATGTCATGTCAATTTACTTTTTTTGTTACCTCTTGACTTATCCGCCTGAACTTTTGTGCTGTGTTGTTCGTCCCCACTTGAAACTGTAAGATAATGTGGTATTGTTGATTGTACTTTGCCACTATGAGCCACTCATGCCATGCCATATCTATCTGATTCTTGTGTAAGGCGTATTGTTGTTTGATAATAATGCCAATCATTCCATTTTATAATGTATGTACATATTACCGAAGATTTATAAATCTACATGGGCTGCAATTGTAAATGTACATATTCAACGAAATTTCTTTGTCCTATCGTATTTATATAGCTTCAGGGGAATCATGCTTAAAAAATACCGAAAGGTGGGAAGGAATGCATCAACAAATGAACTTTATCCAGATAGCGATAAAAAAATCTAAATAAATAATACCTCTACCTTTTCAATAAGTAAAAAAAATTAGTAAGGACAAGAAAGATTATTGGTTTCCGATTTAAAAATAATTGTCATATTATTTTATTTGTGGAGATGTACGCTTCTTGCACATTTTATATCATGTTATACTGTATATTATTTTTATTTCTTTAATTTTTATGCGTATTATTTCATATTCATTCTGTAGTTTTTAAGAAAAGTGTATGTTTAATCAAAACAATGGTAGTGAAGGCCAGAACGAAGACCATCAGCGCTCGGGACAGGACAAGTCAAATGCCTACAAAGCTTAGCAGCTTTACTAACTCTTTAATATGCAGAGCAGGTTTCCTAGAATGAGAGCCGTTTTTGAACTGTGAAACCACCCACGAGCGCTGAAAATTTTAAGTTGAAGTTTTCATCTGATGATCTCGTTCTGGCCGCTTAAATGTTAAAAATATAAATTACAATAAAAAATGGTTTCATGGATTATTATTATCAAAAAGGTGAAATGTTAAACAAGTATGAGAAATTATTTGTTTTAAGGTTTAACTTTAGTTCAATCCTGTAAGGTGAGACATTAGATTACAACATTTCGTTATGTAATAAATTATTAATTTATACATTTGAAGTTTGCTTACAGATATTTTCGATTGCGTCATTCGCCAAGTTCAAATCAGATCAGTAAATGAAGTATCAAGGCCAAACAAAAAAAAAACAATTCTATATTTCAGTTGTAAAAGTACCATAAAACTTTTAAGTTCAGGTATACAAGAAATAAATACCTTTCACTGTCCAAGTGCTATGCTATTTCGACTTCATAGTTAAGCTGCAAAATGAATTCAAGTTACTCAAAAAGAAAAACATTGTTGTTGTTACATTTCTGGTTTTAGGTATTCCATGAGTTGTTCAATTTCTGTCTGCTTTATTCTCTGGAGAGATAAGCCGAGCAGAATAGCAACAACAAAAGAAGAGAAAGAAGAATCTTGAAAAGGCGAAAAAGAAGAGTGAAAGAGAATAAGAGGAAAAGAACCTCAACCCATTTCCCATGAGCATTGACATTTTTGCAATCTAAATGTTTTCTTTTCCATTTTACGCTTTAGTAGTTTGGGTGGTTTTCCCCTTTTACCTCAGCAAGTTTATTGGTGAATGGCAGCGGTGGTAGCAGGAAGAGAAAAGAATGCAAAGAGAAAAACCATCATACTCTAACAATCAGTTTTTTGCTTTCATTTTAGCTTTGTAGTAACGTTAGATGCATGATGCAAACTAACCATAACTAGTTTTGGCTTCGTTGAAATCGTGGAGTTTTTTTTTCATTTTACAAAATGAACTTGAATTCTAGATTGGTTTTTTTTTGTCTTTGACAATATGTTGTAGTTTTCATACTTAAAAAAACTTTCCATTCGATCATTTCAGTCTCAGTTTATTATTTGAAAAACTGTTACGAGTACAACCAATGATTATGATCTATTGCTATTGTAAACTTAAATGTCTGGGAAAGTAAAAAAAAAACAAGTTACATAATATTCATAAAAGTTCCTTGCGGTCCAAAGCTATCAAACTATTTATTTTTATAAGATAAAATTAAGCAGAAAGAAACTTCCAAGTACTCACTTCCGGAATTTTCATTAGGGGTTTCGACTTAAATTCAAAAAAACCTTCAAATTCAGTTATGCGTATTTTTGTAGTTTTCTTCATTTCAATTAAGCGCTCACGCGAAAAGTGAATTCTTTAATTTCACAATCTGCACTTTTGCTGCAGATATAGTCATTGTGTAAAGACTTTTTATCGCATTCATCCTGTTTTTAAGGTAAAATGTGATTATGGTGAGCAAAGCTGCCTATAACGTAAAAAAATACCATAGTTTGACTCCAGCTGTCCTAACTCAGCTCAGCTGCCTGCCATATGCATATTCAACACAGTGCACACGCCAATGAACACGCTGCAAACCGGAAAAAGTGGATTTTCTAAATGCTAAGCTACCAAACAGGACATCCTTAAGATCAAATAGGCTAACATAATAATAAGGCAATAGTATTTAGACCATAACACACTTCTTTCCTCGTTGGTTTAAATTCACATACATGTATATCTCTATAACACGTAGTTAACGATTTGTGTTAAAAGCCTTATGAAAATATATATTATGTGCATACATACATCCAGATCCGGTTCGATGAGCATCCCAACCAAATTCCGCGTTGTCACTGTAAAAGACATTCTAGAAAAAACACATGAGAACGGGAACGAAGAAAAAAACTTAATCAAGAGCGCGTCCATCCTGTCAGGTCATTCTTCTTTTGCAGTGAGTTGTTGCAGGGAACCACAAACTGCTTATTCTTGTTGTTAGTGCTGGAAGAAAGGTCATGCCTTGATAATCAAGGGAAATCTATAGCATCCCTAAGGGGAGGAGTCGGGCTATTGAGTGAAGTGGATTGATATTGACTTTCCCTGGTCACATGAGCTTTTAATTTAGTACATAAATACAAAATAAACCGCATAATGTTTCGGTGTATGTAACTGTCCCGGATTTCTTTTTATCCACAGAAAAAAAGAGGGACAGTTTTCGATGACGTAGCAATTAGGCATCGACAAGGATAAGGAAAGATTTTTCTTTTCAGTTATTCAGTGGAACTCATTCATTGGTTGTATAGGTGTCTCAATTTTTTAAACCTAACCATATCGCACACAAAAACGGAAATATTGCTCACAAACAAACTTACATTCTATATGGGTGTATTGGGTGCTACGTCTTATAGGATATCTAGCAAGTAAGTTATAGGGAGTAAACATACTATGTGTATAAAGTACATTAAGTCATCATCATCATTTTACAAATGTCTACCAATATCTCAAATACAACATTAGAGCAGCCATCAAACATAAGTAGTCGGTTCTTTCTGACATGATTTTCATTTAAAAACTTCACATTGCCATGTGTCCGTGAGTGTGGAGTGGAGTATGTATAGTCATCGTCGTGTAGTATGAGTGGAATGTGAATTGAATGGAAAAATATACAGCTGCACTTAACAAAAGACGAGATGAGAGAGATGGAGAAAAAAAAGCAATGAGCGAAAGAGAGCGACGAGCAGAAGCAGAAGAAATATTTCCAGCTAACAGAATCCATATCCGAACATCACTTAACATATCCATTTTTCTTTTCAAGCAAAACTAAAGGATGAAAAACTCGTCCACTTTCTCTTGGTAAAATGTGCCAAAAGCAAAACTGTGTAGAAATCCATCCCTGTCAGACCCATCATGTATTTCCCTTTCATTTTCCCTCCCGTTTCCATCCACTTCGCTTCACTTTACTTTACTTTTACCCGGGTATTTTTCATCATCCCTCTTTCTATTCTCTCTCTCTCTTCTTCGTTACTGTTCTACACAAATAGCGTTTTCTTTTTTTTCGTCCCTTTATTTTTTTCGAAAAAATACATCCATCCTTCTTCACTTGTTTCTTTTTCTACTAGTATATTTACACCCGCCACAACCAAACATGTTACATCACTTTCACATCCTTTCCTAACCATCCATGCAAGAAGAAGAGAAGAGGCAAAGCAAACCAGGCAACATTCATCCATATCCATCCTTTCAGTCCTCCGGAAAAAAGCTTGTTTTTCTTAGTTCGTTGTTGCCACTACTATGCCTTTTGTATAATATGCCATGTCTCTTCCAGGAAAAGCTTACACATACATGCATAATAATATGATTACTAACTTGTATATACATCGCATATAAATGCCTTACTTTTTTCGTTTCGTTGATTTACAATGCAAACATTATGTACTAAGTTGTGTTTCTAGAAATACTCTTCATAAGTACTACATATCTAAAGCACCTCAGAGAGAGACAGAGAGAGAGAGAGAGCTAAAATTCCTCTAGCAGATAAATAAAAATCGCTTACTATATTTGTTTATTGAGCGTTTACTACTAAACTAAAGGTACACATTATACATTTATGGAGAGAGAAACCACTTACTCATATGTCAAGCAAACCAACGAAACGAAACCAAAGTGCAATGAATAAGGGAATGAATGAGTGGATCGCTTGTTGAAAAGACAACCTATATTCCTATGCTTATTCTCCTCTGATGCGAAAGCAAAACAGTCAAATGGATGATGATATTCCACAAACAAATCAACATTTACTTTGTGTTTATATTTAATCTTGTCTTATATTTTTATAGGAATCTAAGAATGTATCTAAAAGTTGGATGAAAAAAATAGTCGTAGTCTGCGTACATTTCAAAAGCAAAAAATGTTTGGACATTTACTCACTATATACGATTTCCTTTTAACAATTGCTCCAAATGAGAACAATATAATGTTATATGTATTGCATAAACTAAACTTAAGGCTATAGATATATGCACAAGGTAGGCAGTCAGGCTGGTAAGCAAGCGGAGAAAGGAGGCGAAGCGCCAAAGACAGAGATGAATGCAAAAGCAAAAGACGAAAAGAGGAGTTCTTATTCTTTCCTTTTTATTTTGAAAATGCACGGATAAAAAATGTACAAAAGAGAGGGAAGGAAGCTGAGAAAAGAACTCTCCAAAGAAAAATCGGAGACCTCCCAATACATCAATAACAATGCATTAGATTAAACTCCATTATATAACAGCGCAGCGCTGGGAGTAGACAGCGAGTTTAGAAAAAAGACGGACAAGCATGCATGGGGAAAGCAAAAAAATGGTTTGTTTTGTTACAGTTACGATTTTTATCCTGGCTGCATGTTTTTTGGAAAAATGTGAAACCTCTACTTCAAAAACGTACTTTACACTTTGAGGTATCGACATCATGATCAATACTCTTTTAGTCGTTAGGAGGTAGTTCAAATTCGAGGAAGATGAATGCTAGGAGTTTACAGATCTGTATATTAGTATTCTGAAATCATTTGCGTAGCCCCATGAAAAAGAGGAAAAAGCAAATCATTGGAAAAAAATTACACCGCCAGTGGGATTTTTTGCGAAGAATCACAAGGTTTAATCAATCAGGTAATAGCTAGTTGATGAGCATGCGTACATCAAGCTTCTGAGGTTGTGAGCTTGTTTAAATCTGATACATTTGAAAAATGATTGTTATTGTTTGTCGGGGACTGAATGGCATTTGGCATATTTATCAGTCGTTGGCATATGTCGTTCTTTTCAGTATTTTTCTTCAATTAGAAGTTACCTTATCATCTATGCTAACAAACAAATTAATTGTTATTGGGATATCTAAAAGTAATTGAAAATCAGTTAGCACCTCATGTGTTCCATAATTATTTTTTGTCCGTCAACTGCAATATCAAAAGATTATTATTTTTTGCGGAATTATTATGACTACCTGCTGACAGAACGGCCATTAAGTTGTCAATCATTGTCAGCGTGCTTTGATAGCTTTATTTTCTAAAATTTGCATCTACAATTTTGAAAATAAATTTCGATCCCATGCTTCTGTAAGGTATGGATATTTTGGAAAGGCGTTGTTTTTTCAATACAATACTATAGTTCATCCATTTGTTTACAGTTCTGTATGTTATGTCGGTGTGTAATACTGATGTGCCTTACTTGCTTCCACATCTCTTATCTAATCAACCATATAGTTAATATTATCCATATTTTTCGTAAACACAAAAAAAATTCTATATAGTACAAAGTTAAAAAACACTCAAATAGAGTTTTCCTTCTTATGTATTATCCGTTCAGTCGAACGAACGAACCTACTCCTCTATTTTTTTCTCGTCTTCTTTATTCTTTTTCTCTCGCTTTTTCATGTTTTCATTGTAGTGCTGTCGTTCCCACAGCCGAAATGATTTATGATGTCGATTCCGACCATTTTCTATATTCCATCAGTAAATGCCTCGAGCAGTGGTGGTGGTATGGTATTACAACTGGCTGGCATCACCAACAGCAGCAGCAATGGTGAGTGTTATTGTGCTTATGCGTCTTTCGGAGGAGTGAACGATGATATAAAACTGTTATGTGTGCACTATGTACAACTACGATGTAATAATCATAATAACAAAATGCACTTTACTCACAACAACCACCACACCATCGAAGAAATACTTTTTATACATTATTTCAACCCACCACAAATAATATGAAATCATCGAAATCCCAGATAGTAAGTCATGGATCAAAACTTTAAGAAAAATCTCTTTTCGTTCGCTTCGTTGATAATAAAAACATAACGTCAGCGTTGTAAAAAATCGTTTCCTAAATTTTTTTCTTCTCGTGATACTCATGATCATGATGATGATCAACATGCCATGTTATCCTTTACTAAAAGAAACGAACCGACCACCCGATTTCACATTAACTTTCATATTTCTGTTTGGAAAAGACGACAAATGTGGGGTAGGTAACCGACTGCGTTGTAATCTGTTAAAAAAGGTATGTATAATGAAATGTGATGGGATTAAAAAATCAAAAGCATTCTTCAATGAGTTTATTTTTCATAAGTTTTTTTCCACGATCGACTTTTCTACTTATATAGGTATTTATGTATCTAAAACTTATGGCCGTTTTGATGTTATTATTGTAGAAATATGATATTTGTATGCCAAATGACCTTTGAAATTCGATGAATACTTTTTTTTGGTGTGTGTGGTTACCTGAAGGAGTAGAATTTGGATGATGTCACGATCTTACCACAATATGCCCTCCCATTTATCCAGTTAACACTAATTTCATTTTAAGAGATAACATAAATGCAATTACTCTTGTTTTCCACGATTTTAAATGGTCGTATGAAAATCCACGTATTATAAAAGCGCTTACATTATTCTCTAGGTTATTTAAGTACAAAGCGTTTAGCGATGTGTGTGCACGAACAAAAATTTTGATAATAATAATGGAATCATTCGGTATATTTCTTCCTTTAAGCATAAAGGAAATTTGTATGTAGTTATCTTAAATGCAATGCAGTGACGCATGGTTTAATAAGATTCTGTCAGTTGTGATGAGAAAATAACTATGGTTGGTTGTGGTATGAATCTTAGTTATCAAGTTAGAATTCAGTCAGACAGGGAAAAAATTGGTCTCCATCCGTCTTTGATAAATTTCCTTCATGGATAAAAAATTTAAAATGCACTCTTATAGACAACGATGAAATATTACTTTACTGAACAGGTCATTTCTATATGACGTTTTCTAGAACGAAGAAGGGAACTGTCGGTAGGTATTAATCTGGTAAGTAATTATTAGCTCAACAACTGCAGCGAGGGGATAATTACAGTTCTTCTAGTGTTTAGGTACCAAATACAAGAAAAAACTCTAAGCAAGCTTTTGATGCAAACTAACACAAAAACCACTAAAGGCCAATCACGAGGTAAAATAATTTTGAATTCAGTTACAGGAAAACCTTAACTGTACAGTAAATGCTTCTAAGAAAAATATCAACTACGAGAAATAAATTTAATTAATCATATAAAAACCTCAAGTTATTAAAATATATCGAAAAGTATCGTAAGAAAAGAAACAAAACAGAAAGATTGGTCCGTAAATACGAAAACGTTTCAAGGAACGCCAACTTGCGATGATAAAAAGCTAATATAGGTTGTCCAAGGTACCACCAGACGTCAGTTTGTGACAGGAGCAAGTTTTCTTGTCTTTATATAAAAAAGAAGACGCAATATAAAGTAGCTTGGACATTTCATTGCACTGTATATGCACAGCAGGTCCACATGGTTGACTATACATTTTTATTTGGTTTAAAGCTTGTTTGAATTCTTAACTTTAAAGCATGTGTACTACCCAATATACTCGCAATTGTAATGCAATGTAATGGTAGGAATATATTTACTCATTTGTTTTTCTCAATAAAAGTGATAATGAGCACAAACAAACGAGTATGTAGGTAACAATAAATTTGTGGCGACAATGAACTGAAGACCAGCGGGCTCGCTCTCGTAGTTACTCTTGAAAATACAAAGTAACACATTTCTGCAGCAACTACAATAAAAACTTGTGTTGAATGTCTTACCACGTTGGTTTGTATAAAAAACATTAACACACATCTCACATAGCTAATATCTTACTATGTAACAGTGCCACATAGCAATACACATAAAAAGCGTTATTTGAAAACTAAGCATTCACAAGACAAGTACACATATTCACCACAACATAACTGACGATCCATTCACATGGTGAGTTTTAATATACAAAGGAAACTGCCATTTCATTCTCTTCCCAAAAAAGCAAGCGAGAAAAAAAGGGTCGTTTGATTGACAGCTGGAAATGAGCTACGATTTATTCTCATTATCATATCATGAGTGTCGTGTCATGCATCTGCCAATGGGCCTTCGTCTTAGCCCAGCAGCCATACTTTTCCTTGTGCAACTCCACCCGATCCTTCCAAACCACGATTAATCAATGTCCAACAAACTCCGACTCCATAGATATTCTTGGGCTAGTAGTAGCACTAGTTGTAATAGTAAAAAGCATCAGTAGTGGAGAATGAAAAGAAAGAAACAAGAAGAAGTGAGAAGAAGGAACAGGGAAAAGTAGTAGCATGTTTTGCCTTGCAGTAGGAAAGGAAGGAATATGATCCACACGGAACAATGTTGTATCAAAATGTATACCAACCAGCTATAAACTTGGAAGGGAAGGAAAGAAAAAACATTGGAATCACAAACAACGTGGTTTTGTTGTTGTAATAAATATAGCTGAGCTGCCTATGCCTGAAATTCTTATGGTGTGTGGTGGTGGCGTTGGTAGTGATGATGATGGTCGTGGAAATAACCTGCTACAAACAATATTTTGGAACCGGTGCTACTTGTAAATAGTAAGACATGTAGTAACATTGCTATTACAGTAGATTTTTATGAACGTACGATGTATCGTTTTCGTGGTTCTCAGAATCAGTTCAGTTCAGTCTCTATCCTGTAGAGTGAGAGTAGTATGAGTTATATGTATAGTTAGTCCATATTTTTGGGATTGCATAACGTATATGTGAAGTTGGTTATAAACCGCTATGTTGGCACGAGCTCTACTCTATATGTTTGTATTTCATTGCATATGCGCTGTTTTCCTCTTTGCTTTTTTCTTTCACATGGTATATGGCTTTTTCGGTGTTTTCAAATGTTATTTTCTTGGATTCTCTCTTATTGTGCGCATAAAACATGTGGAAAGAGGGATTAATAAAAATCAGCTGAGGGCAATAAAATGTATAGTTGTATGCGTAGATGTATGCGTGTCCAGAGATAAAAATGATCTTTTAAATGTGCTTTATCACTTTAAATTTCTTACAGAACTAAAATGATACTGAAGTGCAAATACATGATGCTAGTTATGATTGTTACTTTAAACTTGTAAATTGCTGCTACACTGTAATTTTCTCATAAACTGATGCGCATGCCTTGTAAATGAGTGACATGCTCTTTGTTAAATATGACAGTTGATTACGAGTTGCAATGCATAGAAATAAATTAAATGAACAAGAAGAAAATATTTTTTTGACACAATATCATCAAATAATATAGAATATATTATCATTCTAATAATTACTTTTTATAATATATAGGAATATTTTATAATAATAATGATAGTTGGTAGATATTTTTAGTATGTGTGTTTGTAATATTTTCTATTTGGGTATACACAATTATATTATTATACTGAAGGTATTTTATGTATGTATATTTTATAAGTTCTATTTATTAACATTAAGTAAAATTACACTAGATTAATATACATAGTAACATCTTCAGTAATAACAGTATATATATTACTTAAAATATACCTAAATTACTACTACTTATGATACAATACAATACAATTTTTAGCCTATAATTAATTAGTCTACGTTTCCCACCTTCGTATTTTAAAACTTGGATGTAAAATGTGCACTATGCAATATTAGGAGTAAATTTCTCTACCGGGGTGTTTCGTTTTACTAATATATATCGGTCACCTTATTTAGTTGTTCAAACGTATACTAAAAAACCCTTATCATAACAAAAAACCTTGACGAATATATAGTTGAATTTGTTGTAGGTTATATTTTTACCAATATAACGATTGTAAAGAATTTAGTTTGCAGTTTTAAGAATATCAAAAGCATCATCGCAGAACGTTTCCAAAAAGTTTAAGATTATAAATTATTATAACTGTTTAGTTTAGTAGTTCTAGTATGTCATAGTCATAAGCAATCTATACGTATATCGTATTTTTCTTGTACCATTCATCAATACGGTTTTCCATCAAAAGAAAGATTTGCAAGATTCATCATGTGTTTGCCATGTGTCAAGTATCGTATCTAGACAAGTATATATTTTTAATCATATGAAGTAATTTATGTAGCAGTATTCCCTTTTTTGATACTTCGTTTTTTTCTACGTATACATTATACTTTGTCATCTTTATA
>JAQIWN010003899.1:0-12159 GCA_034699025.1 Entomobrya cf. arborea Gr-Col-00668
TTACCTCACAGCTCAACTCCTCAGCTTTATTCTTTATCACATTACAGTTCTATATGCAGTTGTGTTACTCGCTTGTGCTCTTTTTCGATCCAACCCGAACCATTATTATTATTTTCCCCCGACAACAACAAGAAGAGCAAAAACCCGAATATTATTTTCCTCTTTTCCGTGTGCCACCACCATTCACTACCAGCAGCAATGTTGAAGCAGTGGAGGATGATGCTTTTATCTTCATTTTGGGTACATGATGGTATTACAATTTCTCTGCTCCTTTTACACTGCAAAACACAGTAATCATCATCACGACTACCACCACCACCAGCCAAACGCAACAGAGAAAGATACATCCATACATCTAAACATGTTGTGTGTGTAATGCAATAAAATGCGTACAAAATATAAAAAAGAGATCCACAATCACCAAGCGCAAATTTCACATACCTATATTACATATATGACATGCATGGAACAAACACTCCTTTTCTTTTTTTCCTTTGAGCCTTTTTACCACTTAAACAGTTAGCAAACAATCTCTTTCTTCTGTGTGGAAAGAATGTAGCATTTTATACGACTTTTTTTCCAGCTCCCATATATAAACAGACAGCTTCTTCTCTCACAGAGAAAAACTTTTGAGCCTTTGTCAACCAATGTTACTTGTTTGCTGTCTCTTGTGCTCATTTCATTTTTTTTGTTTGTTTGCTTAAATGCGAGTATAGTATCAGCAAACAATTTTATTCCGCTACTACCACCATAAAGTCAAGCAGTAGTATAGTAACCACAGCTGTGGTAATATTCTCCTTCTGAATTTCCTCATCCTTCTTATCATTCTTCCCATCGTCGTCGTCACCAAAACATCAGAACGACACACAAAAAGCCGTTATACAATGCAATAGATGTGTATTGGGCCGTCAAAAGCGGGGTCGCTTTTGTTGGAAGGACCACAACCAGAAAAAATATAATAAAAATTACTTTTTTGTTGAGCTTCATTGGCTTTTATCAGACGCGACCCTCGATATAAACTGAAATACATTTATATAAGTAGTAATGGTAAACGTTCTATGTTCAATGCAATCCTGCAGCCTTGTACACTCAAATGTAACATGGAACATTAAGCAGCAATAGTGCACATGCAATAAAATGCAATCCAGTAAACTGTAGCTATTAGAAACATGTCATGTCATCATGCATGAATGTATGTGTGTATTGTTGGTCATCTTGATGTTCTTTTTTTCGTGAAAAATATAAAATGTTGTGGTTGTGGGTTTCTGTAGAAGAACGATATGTTGTCACGACGATGACGACGGTGGTTGTTGCGTTGATGACATTGAATTGATAAGAAAAAAGGAGGATCTGAAAAAAGAGAGAAAAGCAGTAATAATACGACTGACGTCTGTCTAGCATTTTTATCTTGATTGTCGTATCAGCTGACAAACAACACGAAGAAAGTCAGTCAGAAAGATTTGGGATGATGATAGTGATCTTGACTTGCTTTTGGCTTGAGAATCGGAAATGATGATAAAGTTACTTAATAACTTTTACGCTTATTATTTACTTAAGTGCAATTTCTTTTTATACGAATAGTAGGCATGTAGAGTAGACTAATATTCTTGTGAAATCTCATGAAAAATGAAAAGCAAGAGAAAGTTAGTAGGTGTCATAAAAGCCGGAATAGACAAAATGAAAGAAGGAAATATGTAACTAGTAAACAGAGTCTACATCAAAGAAGATAAACAGAAATACATACATGCATAAGTATACATACATAAGTGCAATAAGCAATGCACACTTGCACGCCCACACCACTTCTCTTCATTTCCGGTTGTTGCATACTGAAACAAACAAAACGTCAAGGACGACTGGAGAATAAGCTATATGATTATGATTTGTTGGTGCAATCGTAAAAGTAAGAAATGAAAAAGCATAATGCAATCGGCATCCGGTGAAATGGAAAGTGTAACAAAAAAAGTAATAACAAGTTTGCTTGACTGGTTCTAAAGCAGGGCTGTTACCGCTGCCGTTCACGATCTTGTTCTGGACTACTGAGTGGCACGAGTGTATGACATGACATTGCATTGGGAAAAAGTAGCGGATCAAGGGAAAAGGCCAATAATAATATATTATTATGCATTGAAGCATCAAAGGACACAAGTCAATAATACGGGGAAAAGGAAGAGATAAGCAGACAAAGATATTTTTGATGACTACATGTATTATGCACACACGCGCCATATAATATATGATGAGATGATAAGAACCATGAGTAAAGAATATTTATTGGGAAAGTGCATTGAGAATTGGCAGAATGGTTGGAGAGCAGAGCAAAGTGAGGGACAGATATAACAGCATCATCGGCCAACGACAAAAACCATAAATTGAAAGTCAATGAGCCGTACAATTGCTGCGGTCATGTACAAATTGAGCTGTTTATATTATCCATCTAAAAAAACTATCCAAGTTGGATAATATGAGGATATTGCTGATAATGTTGTGTAATATGCTTTTATGCATGCTTGTTAGATATGCTTTGCTTCTAATATAAAATGAATGAATAAAATATATATATTTAAGAATGAATAAATAATGATAAAATGTAAATTTAATCTAATTTTTTTTCTTGTCTATTTGCAGGTAAGCAACCAAAAATATTCTTTTACTGTATTTTTGCATCCAATATAACATTAAAAGACGATGATCCATTTTATCTGTGAAGTAACCAGGTAACAAAAATAATTTTTCATGTATACTCGGCATTATAGTCCATGGAACATGGCCATTACAATGGTTTCTCACTAAACATGGACAAACGTATGCAAAAATTCACATCTACATCTATACACTTACCTGAGATTCAACAATGAAAGATCATTGTTGTTATGCTCAGCACCTGTTCATTGTTGGCCACTCAGAAGAGAGATGGCGAAGCCAGGTATTAAAAACCATTTCATTGTTGGGCTACTGTTACAATTCTTGTATTAACAGACGTAGTGGGAAAAAAATGAAAACAGGTCTAGACTCTAGACTGACTAGGCATATGTAAGCTAAGCTGTGGATGTGGATGAGAATCTCTACATCTGTGCCGTTACTTATCTTAGCTTGATTCACTATCTTACTTGCTTTACATAAAAAACATACTTTGTCAAGTCATCTCAGTTCACCCTCAGTTTTCCAGTTATCTTCTTCAGTTACTCTGTTTTCTGTTAATCTCAAACTGTATCGGTTGTTGTTGTTCTGGTGCAATTGCAAGAGTCACTAATCATCCACAAGTCAAAACTGAAGTCTAAAGATCTTCTGCTGCTGTTTTGGATAATGATAATGATGAAGGTAAAAAGATGACAATGATGATTATGTACCTGTGTGTTTTGTTGTGTGAGTGTGAGGCAACATCTTTTTCTTGTTGGGTTTTTGCGTTCGTTGATTGAAGTGAACATGCTTTTGCAATTATCCCTCTTCTTTCACCACCACCACTCAACTCAAGAAGCTATACTTCCACTTGTCTTCAATACTGCTTGTCGAACAATAATCATCATCGTTTGGTAGCAGCAGTAGCAAAACTAGCAGATGATGAGGAGTACTACATCATCTCAACTATCTTCCATGGGAAAATGTATGACATATTAATTGATTCACTTCTCCGGTAACATTGTTTTGCTATTATTATTACTCTATTTTCAACTCAAGTCCTTTAGTAGTGGTGGATTTTTTTTATCGATACGGCTAAGTTTGAGATAACGTGTGTCAGTCAAGTCAAAAGAACAGGGTGACAAGAAGGTGGATGACATGTGACGATGCTGATGATAATAGTGAAATAACAGGAACATCAGAAAAATCATTGACCGTACCGTGAAAAATAAATAAATAGTGAGAGAGAGGCGGGCGTACAGAGAGTAAAAACGCAAAATACTTTTTTTTGCAGTATTCTTGCATTACCCCATATCAGATTCTGGGTGCAAAGACTATTATGTAAAGACACAAAGATTACATGTCATCAAGACAGCCAAATATGGTCAAACAACAAAGTGAAATGAGAAGTTTTAAAAAATGAGATTTTTTTGGTTAATTGCAAATCTTATTTAAGAAAGAGGCGACAAAGGAGAAGTAGAGGAGAGGGATTGAACCTGAAGCTTTGTAAACGCTAATTAATTTTCATTTAATCAGAAAAAAAATGAAGATACACATATATTTTGTACTCATATATATTTGCCATGTCCATGTATAACTCTTTCAACATGTGTGTAGAATGTATAATTAGGCAAATCTTTATTATTATTACATGGCATACTTGCATAAGACGACATTCTTAAAATGGCTGTGTTCTGCTCGACTATCTCAATGGTATGCCGCTGCTTTTGTCGCTTATCTTTTGGCGATTTTTATTTGGGTGGAGATAAGTGAAAAGATGAAGAGGGTTTAGTTTAAAAATACAATTTAGCGAGTCATGTAGACTTTTACTGATAGGAACACTTTTTTTAAAGCAATTTTTCTAAAGATGCTTCGTCAAAGTTGTTTTAGTCTCTCTCTCTGACTTCATTTCAGTCAGTCTCAGTTCGCCCGGGGTTAACTTTTTAGTAAAAATGTTATTAAAATCCAAACCAGAGTAAAAATGAATATACATGTAGTGTTATGAGTATTTTTTTACAAAAAAAAATATATTCGTACGAAAAATATATAGCAGGGCTATAATATGCACACATTCGCACAACCAAACGAGAAACCAGTTCTTTAAAGAAGATAGTCGTAAGATCCACCGTGTTCATTGCAAGTGACTATTTTTTGAAGATGACTTTCAGTGTAAAAATGTAGACAAATTAAAATTACTGAGAAGAAAGTGGATGAGGTGAAGGAGGAGAAGAAATAAAAATTGGAACATTGTCATGTCAAGTATGAAGTATGACGATGGCATGGCTGTCTCCCGGCATCATCATCAGCTGCTGCTGCAGTTCAGTTGCAGAACAAAAACGTTTAACGTTTTTATAGTCGACCAGATTTTTTGGTCGTCGTCGTGATAATAAAAAAAACTTTCTGAGGAAAAAAGTTATCGATTTGTATTTTATGATCTTATTTTGCATAAACTTGTTTTTTATGAAAAAGAAAAAAGGAGCAGCAGCACAGCATCAGCAGTGCACTTGTTATTCAGCATAATATGTATTTATTCTAATGATCAACTTTATTCGCTCCTTATTTTGCACAACAAAAAATTCAATACATACATAGCATAGGTATGAGTAGTACACACATTTCTATGTGTGATATACATACAATATTAATAGCTTTATGTTACCTCCGACAGTTTAATGGGGTTGACAATAAAAATGAAATTCATTCACAATCAGCGAGAATGTCTCACTTCCTTCACTGGTCCACTTACATCCACACAAACCAAAACGTCCGAAAAAATAAACAGAGAGCATGGCAAAAGCAGCTTTTTTCACACTTCTAAAAAAATGCTGGTTCACTTTTTGTTTTGCTTCAAAAGGAAAATATTAAAGACTTGAAAGAATACAAAAGGATGATGTGATGATGAGGATAGTACATTCGTTTTTTTTACTTTGTTTAACACAAACAGTCATATAAAATGCACTACTATACAATGTAGTTCAATTTCTGCTACCATTGTTACTATTACAATGCTGTACTATGATTTGTGAAAATTATTCTGAAGGGAAATCATCTTGAAAGTGGACTCCATCATCAAATAAAAAAGATGAGAGAAGAATATTTAAGTGAATTAAAGTGAAAAGTCTCTACTCTCTCTACTTGCAGTTTTCTCTCTCTTTGTAATCCTTTTTTTTCTATGTGCTTTCTTTTCTACCCTACCATCTTTGTTTGCTGACATTGCATTGCAGCATCACAACAACAAGAGGCAAAACTAAAGCAAAGAAGTTTTTATATCTTTTTGGGTACACCCAACAAAGTCACAGTTAACTTTGTTGACTGATTTTTTTGGTAGGACGGTTTGTCGTCGTCATGCAAAAAAGTAAACTCTAAAACAATTGTGTTTATAGGCGGGGCGGTTCTCGGCATACTATATAAGCAGCAGTCAGAGAGTCAGACAACAAGAGCCACATTATGAAAAATATACAAGTTGAGGTAAAAATCGCAAAAAAACAGAGAGTTGAGTTTACGTAAAAGTAGGAAAAAAGTTTTTTTATGGTATGCTTACTTATGTACACTATGCCATGGCGTCTTTTTATTTCTTGGCTATTACCATTACCTAACATCGTTGTCGTCACAGACACACTGTTTTGTTATTCATTTATCTACCACCTTCCATCTCTCTCTATATTTTTTGTGGTGGTTGGTAGTGTTGCTGTTTGTGTTCCATGATGATATGACACTAGTGTAGGATACCGGGTCCTTGTCCTCCTACATATTTTTTTTATCCTGCAGGCCGAGAGAGAGACAAAAAATATATAAAGAAAAATAATATGCAAAAAGGGAATTTCTTAATGGGAAAAAAGGCTCCATGGTTTCTTCGTTGGTTGGTTACACAACTATATTCGCTGCGGTGTTTGACTTAGGGATGGCTTGACTTGGTTTTTTTCTTTCTTCGGTGGTACCTTGCATTGCATGCATGACTATATTACATTGCATAACAAAATTCAACAATAATAATATTTTGTGAAAGCTTAAGTGCTTTTGCATGATGATCATGATGATGATGATGACAATGAGGGGAATAGGAGTGTCAAGAGTAAGCACTGTACTGGAATATCCGCGAAAGAAGAGAAAAAAACAGTCCATTTTATTTTTTGGTGGTGTTGTATAGTTTTTTGTTGGTTTAAAAAAAGAAAGAAAGGCCAGAAGGAAAATTTGAGCTAGAAAGAATGAATATTTCACTTGAATGGGCTAGGCAAGGTAGGTAGGTAATGTAGTGTGTGGTGTAGATAGGGAATAATATGGAAAGCTTGTAGAGAGTAGGATATTATGATCATCATCGTCATCATTATCATTGGACATTCCTCAGACTTTTTTCACAGTTTTTCCCTTATAATATTCTTCTGCTTGGCTTTAAGTAATCTCCTGACGGCACTTTATTATCAAGACACTGACAACGAGATAGATAGAGTGAGAAAGAGAAACAGGTAAAAGGTATATGGAGTCCAAAATTTTTAAAAAAGGTACTACGAACGACATTTTTTTAAAAGTAGAAAAAAAGTAATGCAGATTACTTACGTTACATGTGTATACTATGTAGGTATGAAGAGCTAGACAAGTGTTTAAGACAAAAAAGAGGATACCGAAGAAGAGAACCACTTTACTTCTTAAAAAGTATAATCGTATTGAACAATTTTTTTGTGTGGCTTATCACCATCACCATGCCATATTTTACTTGACATTTTATTTTGTGCTATCTTCACAAAAAAAAGTATGTTTACAAATATGTGTATGCATGAATTGCATAGTATGGCAGGTATAAATATTATGATGATATGATAATTATAATGATATGCAAAAAAGAGGAAAACGACAAAGTAAACTAGAGAAGAAAGAAAAAGGAAATTTATGACTTTGGGTTGACTTGAAAGGCTTGATTTTTTAAGTCTTTCAAAGTATAACCAAGACTTTTAAATAGACATGTATGTATTTAATGTCTTTATTTGTCAAAGACACATAATTTTTGCGAAAAAAAATGTCTCTCTGTCTGCCTGGCTGTCTTTTTTTATTTCTGATTGTAGTTTATTTTATTTTATTCTTTGTGATAAAAAGAAGAATAGTTGGATGATATGAAGTTGATGATGTTATTTGTCAAGGAGTTAAAGTGCTAATTGTTCTTCTAAATATGTACAATAAATGCGTATGTATGTTTTTCTATCTGTCCGTCTGATCCTGTACCGCCAACGTCACTACCAAAAGGACCAGGATCTGTGAAGTAGACAGACTTGATGGGTTTTAAGTGCTGGGCATTGTGTACGCATTTTTCCTTTTTGTGTTTTTTTGAAGACGGTGACGCTAATCCATGGGAAAAATCAACTGACTTGATTTCATAATAATGCCAATAATCGTATAGTTAAGCTTAACAGAAAAAAAGTCTTTATTGTTATTATGTTATTTTCTGTGACAAGTTCAATTTGCAAGTCTAATTTACACTTTTTTGTGAGTTTGTTGGCGGCTGGGCTGATGATGTGAAAGAATGGTATCATCATCAACATTATAAGATACGCAAGTGTATATTGTTTGAAAGATATGTTGCCGATTTTTACTATTACCATCGTATTTTTTTGTTGTGTGTGTCCTTTCCCAAATTTGGTATGAATATCGTGTCGTGTTATACCCCAGTAGTAAGTTGGTTTGGCACTGCTTCATCTCATCCTGGTTCTGTGGTTTTTAATAATAAGTTAGTAGAGAAAAAACTATTTTTCAATAAATTCCAGTGAATACGACATGACACGACATTTTTTAACACAATCTCTTGTGTCTTGTGCATTATTTTGCTTATTGCCATGACAAGACAAGCCATGCCCTTCCTCGGAGTCAATAACCACGTAGTATGCAATGTCTCTACTCATGAAATTACTTTTCGAATTTCTCGGTTTCCCCAAGTTACTTCTTTTGAGAATCACATCACCACTAATGCAGTGTAATACCACCTTCAAGAGAAAATCTTATTTACGGATAAAAAATGATGACAAGAAAAAAATATTTGTATTTATTTATTATTTCACTTGCTGATTTTTTTGTTGCGTAAGCTTATATACTTAATGCTTTATTATAGTTTTTTTTCTTCTGGGTGAATAATAAAGTATGTTGTGTAATCTTTTCGTGTAATTCTTAATCACTAAAAGTACTACAAATTGTACTTATAATAAAATGCATTTCTTGTTGTGGTGGTATTGTTGGTCATGCAATTATTCAAAAGGTGTGCCGCCATCAATTAGTAAAGGAATGAGAGAGAAAAAAGGTGAGAAAAGGTTTCAGCTGCTGATCCTGCTCCTGTGCAATAATAAAAGCAGAGAAGTAGCACCAACATCCCATTTTTGGTATGTTTTTTTTGTTATTTATGTCTTCAGCAACCAGCAAACAAGCTTAAGAAAACCGCAATATGGTCAAGTCAACAAACTACAATAAAAATTATAAAAATACAAAAAAAAATATTACCTCTCTCTTCTTCACATTCACTCCCTCAATTTCACAGGAAAAAGTGTAAGAAAGCTTGTTAAAAATTTGAAGTGAAAGAAAAAAGACAAATAGAAAAAATATATACATTATAAACATTTGCGTTTTGCTGAAGTTAGTATTACTGACAATGTCTGTCTGATAATCATATTGTGATGATGCAACAGATTATCTCGTTAAAAGTCATTAAGAAGGGTACACATTTTCCCTGTTTTAAAGTAACGCCGATTAAGAGCGAAACAGTGGAGGAGGAGAATAGCCAGGATAATTGCACGCACACTTAAATAAAAGTGTATGTATACGCATTGCATTACACGACATACGGAACATTTATTGTAAACCCTACATTATGTATTATTGTTGATGATAATGAGAACTTATAAATGAAGTGGTTCGTTTTTTGGCCATTTTCAGTCCGGTTGTCGGGAATTTGTTTTTGTTGCATGTCGAGGTCTATGGGTTGGCTTGGCAATTTAGATTTTTTGGCAAAGGAAAGAAAACTGCATCAAACAACCAAGCAACTAAGCTTACTCTTGATTACAAAGCAATTGATGAGAATGTTGGTAATGATGAGCATTACTTTTATTATTATTATTATTTGTAATCCAATAACTTTTTTTTTAAGTTCAAACGATGAAGTGAGGTGAGATAAGATGCTTTTAAAAAATACATTCATTATACTATCCTTATCATCCTCAGAGTGCCAGTAGTGCCATTAACTCATCTAATTTAATTCTTTATTAATCAACAATAGTGCAAATGAATGTTGTCGTATGACACATGATTGAAAAGGGGAAATAATAAAAATGACAATGATTTTGTAATGGATATGCTGCTGCAAGAGCAACAGAGCTCTCTGTATAGATAAGATGTGAAGATGTGATGACCAGAGAATTCACATGAAAAGAGAAACAAATTCGCAATTCAGAAAAAAATACAAGAAATAAAATGTTATTATTATTAAACCGGTCCCTTGTTCATTGCATAAAAATGAATTGATGTGCACTTTTAACTGTGCATTTTATACTTTGGTCCTGCCACTCTATTACAATAATCACTTTATATATATATTACATATTATAAAGTCATTCCTTCATCAAGTCAAGCGTATTTTCTTGCTCTGAAGCAAAAAAAATGCATTTTTTCAACGTGAAAATGATGATGAGGTTGAATAACGACGACGATCTTCTTTCACTTGTCCACTCACCGCTGCTGATTGCAAAATGAATTTTTCTTGTTGCTTTCATCTTGTCTTTGACTTGAGCCAGCAGCAGTGCAGTGATTGACTACACTTTTTACAAAGTTGATGTTCCCTGTGATAAGAAGGGAAAAATTATAGCAACTAATCTTTTAAGTAAAATAGTGGTATTATAAAAGCTTATAATAATAATATGGTGTTCATAATGAATTGCAGTGTAAACTATACTTAAATATGTTTACCGATAAAATTTGTCCTTCGTTTTGTTGTTTGTTGTGTTTGCTCACCAAGAAGAAGGTAGCCAAATGGACAGAAAGGCTGATATAATAGCTTGGGTTTAAATTCGCTGTTTTGGATGTTAGGATTTTCAGGTACTTGAGCTGAGCATTTTAAAATATGCAATGATAATAATAATATGAAACAATGGAATTGTTCATTTTTTTTTATTTAATGAGTATATATTTATATAAGTATACTAATAATATGCTAAATGGTGTGATGATGTTTTACGAAGAAACTGATGAGAATGATCATCGTCTTCGTTCACCATCGTCATCCCCGACCTATGTAACTACCTGGCTTGGTGATGACTATAATGTTTTCTGTAAAAAATAACTAGAAATGATGATGAAAGGAGATTTGAAAACGAAATAAGATGTAAATTAGAATGAACATCTTCAAAACTGTGAAATGGGTTTGGTTGTGCATAAACATACACACTGATAACGCTGCACTGGCAGGTAAGAGTACATTTTTGGGAGTTTGGATTTCGCAATTATTTTGGATTCGCGAAAGTATTTTGGTAAAATTGGTTGTCTGTATTAGTTTCAATGGATTTAAATAACATTAGCTAATTTAAAAGAAATAATCAGTTAACATTTTTATGAGTTAACTATATAGCTACTTTCTTATAAACGTGTTGATTTTTTTTAAAAGTAATTTACAATTTTATAAATAGGCGTAATTTTAAAAATACGATCATAATGAAAAGCATCACCATAATATGTATATTTACGATTAACCAGAGAGTGAGTCGGTATTTTGTTGCATTTTTTAACTTGAAAAAAATTATGTATGCATTAAATATACGTGCTTGATGAAAAATGTCCTCATAAAAATCTGCAACTATATTTATGAAACACTATAAATATCAGGTTATGTCTGATTAGATTGGCTAACTTATAAAAACTGAGTGAGTGAGAACAGGGAAACATGACAGATTAATTAGCATGTGCCATTGAAGTAATAATGCGGGGTGTACATATGGCTTGACATGGCGTACGTTGAAAGAACGTAGGTCAATTTTTGAAATGGAATTTCATGAAAAATGAAAATAATAATATTATTTACAAGCTTTATATAACTTATATCATAATAATGATATGAACAATTATACTGCTCATATTTGTAAAGTTTCATATATTTTTTTGGAGGAAATGGTGAAAATAGCACATATCTTGGCGGTGATGATGATGATGAGATGTGGTATACCACCCCGTCGTGTTGATGTGACAGACAGACACGTAATAATAGCAGTGTGTTATTATTATTATCACATTTATGAATTTGCTAATAACTAGGTATCCATTTTTGTGATGATGACGATGATGCTGATGATCATGTGGTAAAAAATAGATGGAAAAATCTAGCTGCAAAAAATGTATATTACATTTTAACTTTTTCTTTAAAAAAATAGACTAGCAGACGAAAACCGTCATAGTCTCCGTCGTCGTCAGGTGTCATGTCCATCATGTTTTTTTGCAAGAAATACGAGCAAAAGACATGCATACAGTATTAGTTTGTCTGTCTACCTGGCAGTTTTGTTACTATGCGAAAATCCCAGGTAA
>JAQIWN010003900.1:0-12158 GCA_034699025.1 Entomobrya cf. arborea Gr-Col-00668
TCACAAGCGTCGCATGCATCTACTAATGCGCTTCAATTCAGTAGTTTCGTTTCAGAGGGTTTACACTCTTCTAGTTAAAAATATATTGGCTGGTTGGATGTTGCAATTTTTTAACGCCAAAAGATCTCAATTTATGTACTATTTGTCTTGAATCTATTTCATTACATTTTTACTACACAAATTTAAAACTTTCATCGTTGAAAATAATTGTTTCATCTTAAAATTGTTTCCTAAGGGCTAAATCAAACTATGATAAGTAGTACTTACTACTTACATACTAATTTGCACTCTTAAACAGTTATGAAATTTATATTTCGTTACAAATATCCATTTTGTTTCTTAAAAAATTCACGGTTTTTTGTACATGAAGTACAGAATCAAGTTTTCTAGTGGGTGGAAAAAATTATTTTTCCTTCATTTTTTATATTTTTTACTGCAATATGATTTCTTTCAAGGAAAAAATTCACTTTCGCAGTTGACTAACCCAAAGATATGCACAATCCAACAGTCCACCCTGGAAAGCTGGAATAAGAGTACTCTACTATGTTTTTTTCCACACAAAAATGCAGTAATAACCTCGCAACCTAGCCGAGTGAATACACCAAGTTATCTTGGTACATGAACTTATCCCAAAAATAAAATAGGTAGAGAACCCCTTTCTCACTTTCTCTCTCTCTCTCGCTCTCGCACTCTGCCACACTTGAACAAAGACCAAATTCCATTAAATTATCGTTTACACTTCTTCCCAACGGAGATAAAGTAAAAGAAGAAGTAGAAAAGGTGAAAATACTTGTTTCACTTCACAAAACTGAATTTCCATCAAACTACATAAGAAACAAAAAAAAATACACAGATAGCCCAAGTTGTAAAAAAATTTGGTGGTAGTGGTGGGTGATGCGGTAGTGAGAAAAATGGTAATCCTGTACCCCGAATGAAATACGAGCATTACTTTACGTTCAACTACTTTCAAAAATTGATCACTCTGCTGGCAGCGATGGTGATACTCCAAGTGCTGAAATTGCTACATGCGTATATTTTTACATATACGCCGGTTTTTTCCCAAGTATTCTCATCGTCATCATCCCAAGAGGAAATAATATTATGCAGTAATGCTACAATACCCGCTTTTCTTCGTTTCCCCATTTTCTACTACCCAATACCCAGCAAAGATACTCAGTAAAGATATTTTTTTCATTTGATATGTAAAAAAATACTTGACCATATTTTTTGAGTGGTACATACACAATATACATCTAATAAAATAGCACTTCATGAAGGTGAAAAGTAATAAATATATTTTATTATGTGAGAAGTTCAAAAGCACCTTCGTCCAGTCCAACCAACCCTTTTTTGTGGAAAAAAACAATGTATCATTTTTTCATCTTATCTTCGAGCAGAGCATGGTACAATAATTTACCTTAATCAAAACAGTGCAAAATAAAATTTATCTGGTGTGTATTACATTATCTTACAGTACCCCTTTTTATACTATTAAAGTCAATGATTTTGTTTATTAGGCGTAGGCCACAGTAGTAGTCGTGTACAACTGGCCTTAAATTTGAAACAGTAAGACCACACCAGTACAATGGCATTGATATCATAATAATTGTTATGTTCCTATTGAACGTTAAAAAAACAAAAAAAACTGAAACCCAAATCCTTTGAAAAAGTACACTATGCCCGATGGGGACAATACCGTATTATACAATGTACATATTTATACATGCTTTACAAACAATTTTTTTTTGTGTCCTATTGCGGTTGTTAGACAAGTAGTGGTATTGGTATTGATAATATAATAGTGTTGAATTGAACTGGTTTGTTTGCTTGGTCACTTGCCCGTAAAATCGGGCAAAGACAGAATAGTGAAAAAACCGAATACGGGATAGATATGTATGCATATTATATCAAACTAAACGAGTGTCCTAGTTAAGGTTGAATGAAAAAAAGGTGCGCTAATGCCAACAAGGCTATCTAACTTTGTATACAAAAAAGTAGCCTCTACTTCCATTCTACCATATCCAATAGGTATAATACTATTCATTCCATTCGCCAATGATGATAGGGATGACGATGTAAATAAAATGGAAAACTTTACGTAACAGTGGCCAGCGGCTCTGCAGGAGGACTACAGTGAGTTCAGCTTTTTTAGTTTGGATGCAAATAAGCCTTTACACTTTTCTCCACTGAGGCTGTCATGGAAGGAAATAATGATGTGGAGAAAGGGAAATTCCAAACAAAGTATAAAAAGTTGAACATGTGAATATGTACGATTTTTCGTACGTGTAGCAGCGGTCAGGATAGTATGTTGAAATGGGAATAGTAACATTTATTGCCTTGTTATGTGTGTTTGCAAAAGGCTTTCTTGTTTGCTCACACAAGCCGCTGTATATCTATGTATGTTAAGAACGGGCATAATATTATTATTATGGCTTGTTCTGTTATTATTTTCTAATGTCAAATAAAATCTTGTGATTTATGATTTGTATGCCAGGTCGAGAAAAATGAATGGCGGTGGATCTGATGTGAATAAACATACATGAATCGTATAACAATATTGATATCTGTGTTTAGTGTATACGTTACCATTAGAAAATCAGAATTATTACGGTTTTATATATTGGTTGCCTGAAACCATTTTGGCAGAATCACACGTGATGCTGCTTATTTAGGTTATAGCCGTACATCAAGTCTACCTTCTACTTTAAGCTGGTTATATGCAAACACGGATAATAAAAAATGATAACTAATCAATTTAGGTTCTTATATGATCTTCATGTTTCATACATACTTCATACTACCGAAATGTTACTGGGTTTTTATGTTTATGTGGCCATTATATCATTTAAGATTATTTTACTATTTTTCCGCAGAGGTTATAGTGTGCTATGTAGTACTAAGGATATTTATAAGTTTGAGAAGTCTCATGTAAGACTTTGCCAAGCATATTTCGTGTTTCAAGGGTGTCATTAAGCTAATGAAAATAAAATATTATTATACTCACTGACATGCTTGCTGCGTTTTTTATTATGGAATATTGATCAAAAGGCTAATAAACAAAACTGTCCATTTTTTCTTTGAAAGCCAACAGCTCCTCATAACCAAAGCTATTCTACCTCTTTACTTGTTCATGTCATTCAAAAACGCTAATGGACTAGAAGCCATTACAACAGTGAAATAATATTTATGACCAGGGAGAACTTCATTTCCGGTTGCGTTCCCATCTCACAACAAACAAGCATAAAAAATGATGAGTCCTTTGATCTACTAAAAATCATATCAACTTCTAAACACGAAAAATTTATTGAAATGAATTTTGTGCGAAGCAAATTGAAACTTAATAAGAAGGCAAGGATACTACTCTATTAAAAGACCTAATTGATAATATGATAGAATGAGGAAAAGAAAAAAAATCTTTCCACCACTTCCATCAATCTATGAGCATATTATACCTGGTTTTCTATATATTACCTTTAATTTATTACTTCTGTCCGTCTTTTTTCTATTGAAACCTTAGAGCAAAATAATTGCTGACTGTCGGTAGTCGGTACGTATAGTATGCATGATATTTTGCTCTGCATATTGAGTTGGTACGCTACGAAGGCAAGGGGGCATGAACGGCATTAAAACATGGAAGTGAAAAGAGAAAAGTATAATCGAAACGGAAAATTACAAGGTATCATTTATCAGAAATCCTTTTCATGGAAAAGTTACCTTGTTTACTAGCCATGTCTCGTGTTTTGTTTGTACTCTGTAGCGTTGCAGTAGCACACTAAAAATAGTCGATGTGACTGTCATCATCATGACAGTAAAAAAGGATATAAAACTTGAACTAAAACTCGACTAATATTTCCACCATCTGCTCTCCTCTCTATGTGACTCAGTAGTGAGATATAAAGCTAAATACTTTTTACTTTATTTTCCCTACAAAACACAGAGCAGCAAGCCTAAAACGGTTTTTATGCTTTACTGCTTGTGTAGTTTTTTTTAGCCTGGGAGGAATATACATGGACTATGGACACCGCACCGTGACACTTGTGACATTGCATATATTTTGCAGTCAGCAGGTATCCCCAATGCAAATAAATTTTGTGTCATTATAACTTTACTATCTACAAGTGCACATTATGTACACATGCGGACATGAAAAAGAGCTATTTAAATAGTCTTTCTACTTTTTTCCCGTAAATTAATACATGAAGTCGCTAGTATAAGCTTAGGGCTTACTTTTCATTGGAAATTAAGTATTAGCATTTCTTCGTATAGTGTACCTTCCCTGGAAACGGTAACAAAATGTACAAAAAAATATCCAAATATTACACCACATTTTAGTAAAAAGGCTATTAGCCAAGAAGAAGAAATAAAGATGATCAAAATTAATCAACCATTTCAGGAAAATAAGTAGTTAAATATTAATCAAACAACATGCATACAAATAGATGATAGGTAAGTGCATTTGAATATTTAATGAAAACGTTTAAAGAGCTGGTAATGCTAAACAAAGTTTAAAAAACCGAAAACATGTACCTGTGAACTATGTATTTATTCATGAAGGTCACTTTAAAGACCTCTCAAAGGACTCATACATACAAACATACAAACAATATACATATCGATTTACCCTTACAAAATAGACGTTTGCAATGCATCAAATAAAAATTAATGGGCACAATTTGTAAGACCCACGTTTCTACATACATAACACTATAACAACCAAGACAAGAAGATAAGTTAAGCTTCAATTTGAAAAATGTCTTCCAAACTGGCTTAGTATGGTAAAAATGAAAACGAGTTTACTTTTTTTACACCAGCCAACCAACAAACTTTTTCCCGAAGATTTTGCGGATATTGGTATCATGTGCAGTCATGTATTTTTGTAAAGTATTTGGTAAAAAGTGTGAAATGAAGATTATTTGAGAGCAGCGCACCGTGAAAACAATTTAATGTACCTGCACTGCACATCGTATTCTGTATGAGTGGTGCAGTAGTAGCTAAAGGATGGATGCGGTCCTCTGTGAAATGGAAAGTAGACGTGAAATATTTTTTTGAACTGCGGTGTAGTGGGCCGGTCAAGTGAATTCGACTATAAAACAATTTCAGAAAGAGAAACTACTCAAGCGTTAAAACAAAGAATAGAACTGCCACCCTTTCTTTCACCCTTTCACTTTCGTATTCATTGAGTCTTGTTGTCTTGTCGGTATGCATTAATAACAGTTGTCAGAGAACTAGAGAAAATGTAGCAAGTAGCGGCCGCTGTGATGGTGGTCCACCTTTCGTTTTTGAAATTTTGTTGTGGAGTAATAAAAATTTCAAACATGCAAAAATACAAGTGTATTCTCAAATGATTCATTTTTTACTAAAGATATTTCAATTATTTCAGTAGATTTAAATTTTGTTCGTTTTTCCATAAATATGCCATACGAAGTAAAAGAGGAATAATTAATTTTGATACGAAAACAAGATTTTTCCATAAATTTCAATTTGGTTCAATTCCTACCTGTCTGTTTAAAAGTGAACAAGAAACGAAGGCTTGCAAATATTTCCTTTTTACTTATATTTTGGTCCACCTAGTAAATTGTATGTCCGGTTGTCAATTAGCGTACTACAGTTCTTTTTTCAAATAAAAGCTTAATTTAATTTTCAGTATGACGGCGAAAAGCTGTTTGCATCTCTCACCAACAACTTGATATTCTTCCGGGTCGGTATATATGTATGGCAATGATTTTTTATTTGGCGTTCCACCATATTCGAGTAACAAAATATGTTTACTGTTTGCATTCCAAGCACCGGAATGTCAGAAGTATCAGTCAAATTTCGTTACCGCATTAACCACGACCACTTATTTTTTGTGTGTACGAATGAAGCATACTCACGGAGTAGCACCATGTTAGTATAGCATGTACAAACATCCACCTACCATAATTCTATTTACTTAATGTCTGCATAATATTTGCAGATGAACACAAACCGTCCACTCCACGCATATCATCATCTCTATATTCAGCTTTCCCTCTACAAATATAAACTGCCAAAAAGCTGATGCATCAAAATTAAGTAAAAGAGATTGTGGCTAACGGTCTCACAACTAAACGACAGGTTTGAAAATTTATTTTGGCGAGAAAGGGTTTTTAATTTAATTGTAAATGAAACAAAAGCGGAACTTATTGAGTATTTTAATCTCAAGTTGCATTGATAGAAAACATACAGAGACACAAGTGTCAAGGTGCCAAGTATTTCCATAAAGTAGCTTTCACTCATAACAATTATTAAAATGGCAAGTGATACAACTCTCCACAGGTTTGTATGTAAGTATATTCATTTTAGTCCACTGAAAAATACTTCATATACTCTAATGTGCTTTTACCAGATTTGAAGTTCTAATATAAATACAACTTTACACGAACCTTCTGGGTAATGTATGCATTTATATGCATTTAGATTTAAAATTAAATTGCATAATTTGGATTTCAATAATTTATCACATAAGCACCTTTCCTGGATTAGAAGGAAGAGGACGAGCGTAATTTTGTATTTACACAAATATTTTATTTTGTCACCTTACTCTGTTCCTGCAAACTTGTACAGTGATAACACAAGCGATGTACACAAGCATGCAATGTAATTAACAAGTTGATATTGCAATGTGCTTCACTTGATGATTTTTTAAGGCTTTGCGAAATGTTCACATCTATGTATCTTAATATAAAAGGGAGTGATATGGTGACTGAAAGCAACATTTGTGCGATTGCTTTCTCTGGTTTATTTCGCTATTTTGTTTTGATAGTTAGTTTCATATGATGAAACTGGTCGTGTTTCTTCACGAATACTGAAGTAACTATTTATTACGTCGCTGAGAGCGAAGGGCCATGGCCCATATGAATGATTTTCTTTGTCTGTCCGACCTTCAGTACGATATCTTTAAAATTCGTTGATCGGGCTACCTCAACTCCCGCATGTGGGTCACTATGGTGAAGAACAACAGCACTTGGGAATTTTAGGCCCCATGGTCAAATCCAAGGTCAAAATTAAAAGTTGAAAGTTTTCAACTTGTTCATAGTGCACATACGTCTGAATAACGTAATAGAATAGGGTCAAAGGTTTTAAAATAATCCACAGGACATGGGACATATCACTCAAAGTGATTTTCATTGAAAATGACACTGATGGCCATTACGTTGCATTGTTGCACCAACGCCGTTATGATAGCTTTTATAGCCGGTTTCGGTTTATTTCTGTTTCATATCGTTACCTCCAGTTTGTACATTTATAATGTGATGTGTATCACTGCATACTTTTGTCACATATCTTTGTTTCAGTAAATACTCCCCCTCTTTTGTATTCCTCCCATTTTCACTTCGCATGTATTTACGATTTTAATTATGCAATTTAAATTCATAGACTAAATGGTTAAAGTCGCATTGTATATCTTGCACAAATCTTTACATAAATACATTACAACACTACAATAATGTTTGTTATGCATCCGATTTCAACTTAAAAGAAAAATTTAGTACAAAACATCAACGTTTACATTAACAAGCATTAAACTGGCAAACACAATAAAGTTAACTAGTTGAATTCGTTGCAAGGGCTCCATAAAAGCTTTTAATACAGCGCTTCAGCTTTGCACCAGTTGTAAGTTTGTTTCAAAGCTTATTTGATCCGAAGATAGTAGACCACATACTGATTGCTTTATTTGCCCTGATAAACACCAAAAAGGTGCTTTGTACGCAGAACGTGTATATCTCTGTTGTGCTGATACACTCTCAAAATAATTGGCTTTCCAATATGTGGAGTTTTCATAATCAGATTTAATTTAAAATAATATGACTTGCCATTTTAGTCCTTCTTGACCTCTCTGGTTAAGCACCTGCTTCGAATTTCAAAATATTTACGTTCACTCTCAAGTTTTAAGTTAAGAGTATTCAGTGGTTTTAATAGAAAATCGCAATAAGCACCATTTTATAGTCATAATGCTTTTTTCGACATGGTGCCCCATTTACTCCATCGTCGTTAAAATGTATGCATACCATGCAAACCAAACAATGGAACGAATTATTCAGCTCTGTCGGTGTCAGAACTATATATGCTTGTCTGAAGGCTATAGAAAATACCTCTAATTTTAGACCACAAAAACGATTTAAATCCTAGATACAATACAATACAGTCTGCTCTTCGTACATTCAATAGACAGAAGAACCTTGAAACTTGGAATACTCTTTTGTCACAAAACTCTCAATGTTCATTAGAGCAGCAATTTAGGTGAATTTATTCACTAAATATTATCAGTACACACATATGTTCACTGTTCTTTTTATCCTTCTGGTGTGTCGCATTTCTTTCTTCTAGTTTCGTTTTCATTCAAATGTTGAGTTCATGAGTGTATTTTCGTCTAAAGAAAGAGTAAAATAGCGACAGTAGCGAAAAATGTCATCAAAGTTCTTTATGCATATTCATGTAATTGATATACTGTTCTAAAAGTTTTCTAAAAGTCTACATGCATAATCAGACAAAAAAAAATATGCTAGTTCTAAGTGTAAATTTTAAAGTACTCAACCTTTCACATGTCATGTGTCAAATTCTCTGTTGTACTTATGAAATCAATATAGGTAATCAACCAACAACCATTTTTATTTTTCTATCAAGTCATACAACAAAACATACTTTACACTTAATTTTGGAAAGTTTTGTTGTAACGTAATTTTTATTTCATGTGAAACTTGAGACATGTACACCTTGCATGTTGACATTTGTCTATATTTTACAACCATTTTTCATTGATCCTGAATAATTTGGGTAAAAATGTTGAAAATGCACTGAAGAACTTTCTTTATTTACATACGTATTACATAACATCAAATATACAAAATATTCTTGCAACATGATTAACTTTCTTTTCCCACGATTTCCAATTTCAATTTGACTAAACTAAACAAGCGATAAAACAAGAAACTTTTTTTTTACCATTTGACATGGATTATATCACAATAAATTAGTTCTGCTTATGAAGCTGCATGTTTTTTAAACATTGATAGAGAAAGAAAATAGTTTGTAAGTAGTTTAGTAGGGTTGATTTTTTTGTAGCCATAAAAACGTAGTGTACTATAATTTTTTAAGAAAAAGTAACCCAAGCAAAAATGGAGATTTGATGATGATAAAAGTTCTTACATGAAATATTACTTTTCTGGTGCAGACGGATGGCTGCAAGATAATTAACTTAGAAAGTCAACACGAACAACGAAACCTATTCGATGGGACTATACAAGCTTTATAGTTTCTCCTTCAAACTCACGCTTAATGTTATATATTTCCTATTCTGTCTAGTGATATAACTAACTAACAACCCATCAGTAACACCAACACACTCACGCCTCTATAACTTACTTTCGCCATTACAGCTCCAATGCTGCATTTTTTTCTATACTTTTTTTCTAAACTAAACTGGGGTAAAGAAAGTAAAGCCCATTTACCAAGAACTGTAAACAAAGGTTCCCCAAGACAAAAAGAAATAAGTGGTGTGGTACTGATGGGTGATGACGGAAAAATAACTTGCCTATCTAGTTTGAAAATTGCAGACTTGAGTTGATTGCTTGTTATTTATAAAACATTATAATATTATTTTGTATATCAAACATACATACGTAAAAATATAGTAGGATTAAAATCTTACTTGGAAGTTTTGCCTTATGTAATTTTCTGTATAAAAAAAGAATGACAGAAAATATTCTCATCATGATGATATTACATAACATATTACAAAATAAAAGACATAAAATAGAGGGATAGAGACGTATCCATTCCCTATTTCTTCCTGGAACACTTTTCTTATCAATTATAAATATATTTCCTATTTTCTCATTTAAAGAATTTTCTAGTGGCTTGTTTCTAGTTTGTAATGATAGTGAAAACTAGAAGAGAAAGTTAAGAATGCAAATCCACACTTTCAGCGGTTGTGTGAGTAGTGTCATTGTATAAAAAGGATGAGATGAGAAGAGTGGTGATAGGATTTCTTTTTAAAGATGCTATCACGACGATGATGAAACCTTTTACTTTTCTTCATCTTTTTCACGTAATACATATAAAACATAGTAAAGTTGCTTTCATGCAAACATAATTTTTTATACTGTTGTAAAGGATAAAAAAAGTTTTTAATAAAAGCTTAATTTTTTGGCTATCAAATACATGAATGAACTTTTTTTCCTGCTAGAGATACGAGGTCTTAATTTCCAACATGATAGGAAAATATATGAGATAAAAACTCGCTTCTGTCTTTTTTTAAACTACCTATATCTTCTTCAATAAGAATACGAATGGTAGTTCTTAGTAGTGCTGATCTATTAACATTACAATAATCAAACACAATACAAAATACACGCTTTACTCAATATGGTTGGATGGAACTAATCTACAAGCATGCATATAAATTATTATACCAAGTTTTAAGAAAAGAATAAAAAATGGTGGAATTGCTGAAAAACGTCTAGTACATTTAGTTTTGTACTACTTACTGCAAAAGACAAAAAAGAAGTTTTATGGTACTATAAATACTGAAGTGAAATAGCTGTAGTAAAAAAGGGACAATAATGAATTTTAACCGAAGTGGAAATAGAGAGATGCGCTTAAATTTATAAACGTTTCTTTTCTGCTTTCTACAGACAACACATTAGTTTCGCGTGCCAACCATCCGTTTTCATAAAAAAAGCTGTTGTACAGTTTAGGCAATATTTCTTCATTAGCTTTTTATTTGAATCTACTTGCTTTTCCGTGTTAAGGTTAAACTTGTATTAGAATTAGTTGGAATGTTGTGTTCACCTAAAAACCCTGAAGAATCGATAAGAACTTGGATAGACACACATATTTTTTTTGCAGTGTTTGCTTATTTAAAAAATGTTGTAAAAAGCTGCATAACTTGCATTGATATGTGTGTACTTAACAATGAGCATGGCTTACTTTTTAGTATTTGTTTATTGCTCCATAATGACTATTAAAAACGTGTTTATTTCTTTTTCTCTTTTTACAGTTAATTTTGACCATTTCCAAATACTACGTGCCATTGGAAAAGGAAGTTTTGGCAAGGTAAGCACTTGTACTTGAGCAAAAATGTAATATTGGGATATAAGTGTGTTTTCGTTCTTTGGACGGATGAAGTATGTACGTCTACAGATTCTTTTTATTTTATCACTTTACTCTTTAATAAAAGCAAAGCAGTGAATTTGTTGAAGCAGTGTTGAAGGTCTTTTGAAGAAAAATAAGTGCGGATTTTATTTTGAAAATATATCTTTTGAGCGTGCTGACAAGTAGGAATGCTATAAACTAGGGTTTATGATCTAATGACGTGTTCATGTACAAATGTGTCTTTAAAGTTATCTTGATCATTTTCATGACAATCCATTTATTTGTGCGAGTAAAAAAGTGTTATGCTTAGAACTTTTTTCATACATATTTGAAGTCGTTATATACTCCACGTTGGTATTTAATTTTAATAATAGCTAATTAGGTTTAAAAATAGCAAAAGTTAATATCCTATGCATTTGTTAAAAATGACACCAAAAGAAGTACTAAAGTTTGAAACTAATCATAAGTAAAAACTACTTCAGGAAATTTTAAGTATATAGCGGACTAGTTTTTGAGAACTACATTCAATTTCTGTGAATAAATTAATAATGGAGTAGTTGATCTCTATGCTGGACACGAAAACTGATAATTGCAATTATTTCTAGTATTCAGATCAAACAGCTTGTGTTCAGCAAACTGAAATTGTGTTAAGCATAATTTTTTTTTGACAAACTTTCAAAAAATAACTGAAAAATCTTTAGAAATTAATCAAATGTTAAAATCGGTTTCCGATGATGCTATTATAAGTTATCATTTTCCAAAAGTGTTGTTTCACTTTAAAAGAGATGTTAGGACTGCCTTTTATAATATTGATAAGGATCTAACCTAACTTGTATTTAATATAATTTCCATGACCGCCTGATTTTAAGTGATTTTATATGTTAAGTCCCATGTACATTTTACTGAAATCGCGTAGAGAACCAATAGGATAATTGCAATCAAGGTTATTTTTTACAATTATATATCTTTAAGAGCAGGCTTTAAGTTGAAAAAAGCATGTATATTTATCACTTCGTAAACGAAACATGAATTTCCTTGCACGC
>JAQIWN010003901.1:0-12154 GCA_034699025.1 Entomobrya cf. arborea Gr-Col-00668
CAAAGAGCATCTTAAAGCAACTATTTTGTTTTGAAAGAGCAACTTTAAAAAGGTTCAAAAGGCAACTTTGTGGTCACTTTAATTATCACTAACGACAATAAGGTTATTATGTATTTATTTAAGAGTCCAACAATTAAGTAAAATTTAATTGAACAACTTTCTGGTAATTTATATAAGGAAACCAAATGGTTAGTTATTAAAAAAAATTCTTGCTGGGTCAGCGTGGATCTATGAACTATAAACTTGTACACGGTCAACATGTTCGTTCTAATTCCCCTTGTGTACTAAAATTTCATTATGCCAATACATTTGTTCAAGTGACCTTTTAGACTTTTTTTAACCTATATTCTAAATTTATATTACTTTAAAATGAAATTATAAACCAAAAAAGGTTGGAGCTTTGCTGATTTATGTATGTAGTTTAAAACATCAAAAATTTTCCTCGCAGTTTTTACAGTTAGTTGTATTTTCAAATGATGTCAGAATACGAAAAATTAAAAATTTAATAATATTATTTGATTTTTCCAACTTTTAGCAACCTTAAATTTGATCGATTTAGAGTTTTCCAATTCGCATGCTAAATTTTGTCCAGGAGGGCAATTATTCCAAGCAAAATTTGATTTCATATCTTACCAAAACTATTTAAATTATCTCTTAGGTAATCCAACTCTAAGAAAATTAATTTGGAAAACATAATAAGGAAAAAAAATCTGATGAGGGTCAAAGCTAAGCAATAAATGAATACGTATATAGCTACATACTTGTATTAATTTACATCCGGGTGATAAAAATTCAATTATTGCTTTTTATGAAAAACATGAAATTATTTTTTGTAGAAAACTACGCAGTTATATTGCTCGACGTTTTGCTATGTAATGTACAACAACGAAATTACTTTTATAAATGTATATAAAAGAAATTTTGTAAGACTTGTATAAAATTTTAAAAGTACTACTTATTATTTTTACTGTGGTTGTCTAGCATATACTCATTTAAATTTTACTTAAATACGAATTTCAAAAAGAAAAGAGCAAAACTTTCAACTTGTAATTTAGAAACCAAAATGGCTTTGAAAAGATTTCCGTTAAACAAATTAATCATCAGCAAATTAGCCGCAATTTTAAAACCAGAAACCCCTGACGGCTTATTAAATCTTACTTTTGTTTTTAACCAGTTCATAAACTCTTTGATCTGTCCCTTTCCAATTAGATATAATTTTAAACACAAATCTTATACATTTTCTGATAAGTCTCTAAAGTTGTACATGCTAAATACACTTTTCAAATTTACACACTTTCTCGTTGAAACCACAATTGTCACATACGAAACAATTTACAAGACACGTCGTATCAGTGACGCTGCCATAACAATAGCATTTCTAAATATTACTTCCTTGTTATCCAGTTTATTTTTGGATACAATGTTAACATTATATGGTCACGACTTAGTCAACAGTTTTAACTGGTCATATCAAGTGAAGTTGGATTTTCTCATAAATGACAAAATCGGTAAGCAATATTACTTTGAAGCGCTACAATAAACTTCATACTTAGTATTTTCCTCTCTGTTTAGGTTCAACGCCATTCTCAGAATTTTTGGGAATTATAATGTTTCTCTCATCAATTGGATTTACAACTTTTACTTTTCTTGCTTTAGTGTTCATTACTTACTACGATTTTGACGTTTACCATCTTTTAGCAGCTATGCTTAATATAACATTTTTAGAAGACAACATATTTTTAAACTTTATAACATGTTTGTTCGCACTTCACATTGGATTATGTGCTGTACTCGTTGCTCGAATATTTCTTGTATTACTAATGCATCAGGAAACCTGCCGCGTACGAATGTTAAATAGTATCCAGGAAAAGCATTTTAGTTTATTAAGCATAAGGCTTTATCAGGAAATTCGTTTGATAGGTAGTACAATGCTTGATTTCTATAAACCGGTAACGGCAGCCGCACTTGGTGTTACATTTTGCTTTGTAATTTTTAGTGTGGACGCTCTAGTTATTGGTGTTAAAAGAAATAATATATTTTTGGCGATACCTGCTATAGTTTGTGCTTGCTTAGGACTAATTGTGATTCAGGGCTTATTTTTCTGTGGGTGTTTTTATTTTGTACGATCAAATAGGCTAATTAGGAAATGGAACAGAGACACCATTTTGAATAGCAAATATAATTTTAAGAAAAAATACATTCCGAAACTTATTCTTAGCTTACGGGCTGTTTCTTTACCTGCTGGAAACATGGGCATAATTGATATTGATATTAAGAAAAATTATATGAATAGTTTACTTGAATATACTGTTAATTCGTTATTGGCACTTCAAGATATTCTTCAATAAATAAAATAAAACTGCTTGAACCTGAGATTGAAAACGACCAATTCAGAAATATTGAATTCCGGCTGCGAAGTGGGATGGATATATCAAATACTGTTTAGACAGAGAAAAGATGGAATACTAGTAAATCGATGGAATTATATAACGAAGCAGTAAATGATGTTGTTGGTCTATTAGGTTTTGCAACGAACAATTGATTCAAAATTTGTATGGATTTTAAGCGTTTGTAATATTAAACATACGACGACAAATTTGAATAGGCTTTTAGACACTTTAAGCGAATTAAATGATGAACCCGTGGCTTATGTTCTAAAAAATGCAATTAGTTCAGCTAGATGAATATTATTTTTACGAATAAATGTGAGGGTATCGGTAAGAGGTACAACTATAAAATATACTATAAGTGCATAACACTATAAGTGCATTTTTTCATGAAACAATTATTTGATATGATTATAAAGAATATTTAAGAATTTTTTAAAAAGTATTACAAGTAAACATAAAAAGATAGATGTTAATTGATAAAAAATTTATAGAATTTTTTATTCACTTAGTAGTAAGGTTGAACCATAGTTTCCTTGATTAGTTTGTGTCTGTAGACAATTAAACAAAAAACCTCTGAAAAGTTCTTCACAAATTATGATTTAGTTAAGTGGAAAAATATGTGGTGACATTAATATTTAGGTTATTAGAATGATTCAAATTTCAATAAGACACAAAATGGGAAAGCTTGTGGCAACAGTAAAAGAGGAAACGGAGGTGGTGCAGCTGTGCATGGAAAATTATGACCATTCAAATGTTTAACACTGGGGAATATTCACTGTATAAATTTCTTCCAAAAATCGTTTCACCAAAAGAATTTAAAAACCACAGTGGAATTTAGAGCAAAATGTGGTTCAAAATTTAGAGTCTAAAGAAAAAAAAATTCAAATTAAATCAGAGCAATGTTTTGTATGAATGCATCTAGTTGACTTTTAAAAACTTGCAAAAATTTTACTCAATTTAGTGGATAAAACTGTCAAATCGTAAGAACCAAATCCGGAAAATAATTGATGTTTTGTAAAGAAAACGTTCTTAGCCTCTAAAATTGTACATAAATGCATTAAAAAATAATTAAATTGTAGTCATAACATTTAAAAATAATATAAATAATTTATGAAGAGTTTAACGTATGTTGACTTAAAATAGTAAACTCAAGCTTTCCAAATTTCACCAATTTCTTTTTTAGCAGTACAGTAGGTACTATGTATTTTAAAATACGCATTAATTTATGCATAGTTGACAAAATCATCACTTTGCACAAAACCACTATTTAAATGTTTCATTGGCTAATAAGCATTTCGACTAAAAGAATCAATGCATCTAATTGTCTTTTAAAAATTTAATAATGCGGTTTTTGTGTTAGTTGTCTTCAGACCCAGACCAATGAAGGGAACTATGGTCTAACCATAATTAAACAAATTAAAAATGTGTGTAAAAAACATCATTTAGCAAATATGGATTTAATTTGCACATATTTTGCCCAATTGCTAGTATAAAAGTGACCCGAATTCCACGTTGAATTATCAGTAAGATTCTTTCCTTTGTAGGATTTTCAAACAATAACCCTAGAACAACACCTTAAAGCATAATTAATCCAAAATGAAGTTGGGACTCGTTGTCGTTTTGGCTGTGTTTTGCATTGTCTACTTAGACAGAAGCTGTGCTACGCCATCTGGTCCAGCAAATCCAACAAATCCTGGAAACGTTAAACCCATAAAAGTTGCTTCGAATGGATCTGCCCTAATTCAACCCGGCCGTGTTCGACGTCAAGCTTGTAATCATCAAGTAAGAATTTAACAATTTAACAAGCTTAGTTTGCATAAATTTTGGAAAATATTTGGTAAGTTTTATAAATGACGCTCTTTTATTCATTTAGGAAAAGGCCCCACATCGCTGCCGCTATGATTGCGAATGCCATAGACATCGATACTGCAGTAGTTTCGGATACTGTCACAACCGAACTCGAGACCGGCGAATGTCTAACAATGTCGAATTTGAAGAAGCGTAAGCAAGATTCTACTTCAATAAATTTAGGAATATAATTGGTTTCACTAATATTTACAAAACTATTTCAACTTTACTACTTTAAATAAAAATCACGTCATGAATATTGCTTCAAATATACAACTATCTTGTTGTTAATACTTGTAAACAAATTAAAATTTCGAACATGTCAAGGTTCATCACCGTCGTGTTTATAATTTGTTAATCCCATTCCATTGAAAATTATCGTTTAAAATTAGAAAAATTGCAAGAAATTTTAAAGTCAAGTTTCCGTTTCTTTTCATTTTTATAATCATATTGCATAATAGATTAATTTGGAAATCCACAAGTTTTAACCAGATGTACCTTTTCATGATTATATTTCGGGACTATAAGCTTACATTTATTTTGATAAATAATATTCACATAGCCAGATCTATTGGCTTTTCCAAAACAAAAACAGCGGGTTTATCGTATAGTTTGCTTATGGTGTCTTAAACATTTTTAAGGTTTGTCAGCACATGTTTTTAATACACATACAAAAAATTCATTCATATTTTGTGTATCAAACTTTTGACTTTTCGCTTTTAGGGTGCGATGTCTTAAGTGAATAGAACTTTAAATGAAGGTGTTTAGAACGTTTTTGCAAACTTCACTATTTGTATTTTGCTTTTACGTGCTGTACCAAAAATAATTATCCAGATCACTTGTGTGATATGTAATTGAAAAGAGAATTAAATTCTGTACCGCGACGTTTTATTATATTTCATTAATTACAATGTTTAAGCACTTTAATTGAAGATTTTGAAAAAAACACTTAACTGCACTGCACACCGATTGGGAGGGTATACACAATACACAGTAGTAAAGTAACATTTTTGTTTGTTATTATCTGTGAAGTGGGTTGTAGGTGGCATACCCTTAAGTGGCAGTAGTTAAACTTGTTACTTATGGATAGTAATTATTGGAACAGGCATTCCAGTTATATTTGGTAAAACTATGTAAGTTATTTCACACTTTTGAGCAAAGGAAAATTTGGTACAATTTTTGTATATTTTATATTTGTTTGAAATGTTTCTCCAACTGCAGCATGTAATAACAATCTACGAAGGTATTTTCATATGTCGTGCATCAACTTTGATCACGCTTATCTCGAAGACGACTTCATTATATGTGTGTATGTTGTATCTACGTATGCATGGAAATACCAACCAACTTTGATACTTTCTCAACTTTGCTTTGGAAAAGTTAATTGTAGTCGGGAAATTAAAAAAGCGGGTGTTTATTAATTTAAAAATTGGCAATGTAATTATTTAAAGATTTTCTTAATTTTAGTATGAGGATTTAGAAAAACTTTCGCTCGACAGATTGTTAAATATCAAATTTGAAAAAAAGATTTCTGATTGTGAGAAATCTACGGCAAAACTTAAGAAACACACTCGTTCTGCACTTTTCTCATTCTACTATTTGCTTAGACGGATACAGCGACTTTATGGCAATCGTTCAAAATATGCTTTGTTTATGTATTTATAAGTATACACTAACTGCTCAGTATTCGGTACACTCTTAACAAATTAATTCACTGTTTCTTTTGAACGTCTAATCGCGAAATATTTTTTTTTTAAATCAAACAGTTATCTAAGAAATACACATTAACAGATAGTATCTCAATAATCTAGGAACTCTCTATTAAAATCCCACAAAGTTATTGAATTAATGGCTGGAAATAAAATCTCAACCGTAATTTTGCTGTTTATTTGCATGTTTTTAAGGTGTGGAAATTTTCAAAAAGTTAGCCATGATGCCCAACAAGTTATCACCGATGACAAGATTCCAAACATAATCGCAAATAGTCCAGTGTATCAGTTAAATGCTCTATCTAACTTACTGGACGATACTTCAGTATAAATTTCGAACACGAAAAGAAATCCTGCCACAGCTGGGACTCATACGACCGCTCATACTGAAGATATTTTCGGTGATCTAGACAAGCAAGTCAAAGAACTTCTTGAATTCATTAATATATAACAAAAAAATTTAAAACTTTTACTACTGGAAATCTTTAGTAAACTGGAAGACATTACTAAAAAGGTATTTGACCTGGAAAATGATATTGTAAAAATTATCATTGAGATTTTGCATTTAAATCTTTCCGACACAGTTTCAAAGAATTAGCAAACGAGTGTAAAACTAAAGACAAAGCTAGAACTTGTATATATATTTCAGTGTTTTAATGGTCTTATTCATCAACTGAGTTTTCTAAATATACCACCGTCAAAATGTGGGCCTAATATGCATCTGTATTGAATAAAAACACAAAAATATTAACTTAGATTGTTATATTTGTTGTTATTTGAGGCTATTTAGTTAAGCATAATTATGTGTTTGTTGAGGGGTAATGTTAAGTAGCGTCAGAGTACTAAAAAAATGTAAGAAAAGTCAATAAAGTAAGTCATGTATTTCTTGTAGATTAATAAATTAATTAAATAACACCTCATATTTTAAGCAAACATTTTAGAAAATAATAACTCTTTCTTGATAAATGTCAGAATTTTCAAACCAAAATAAAAACTACTTATACTATAAATGACTATGCAATTAAAATCTTTTTATTCTTGTATCACTATCCTAAGAATGTTTCGAAAATTCTACCTACTTCTTATTTTAAGTAAAAAGCATGATATAAGCCTACAAGCTTTCAGCCAGTAGTTATACCCTGCCTCATAGCCGAGTATTCCACTTTGTTAAATGTGCGTGAATTCTACTTTTTGCATATCTCCCTTTTCAAAATGAACTTGACTTACATTTATAATTTAACAGTTATTACTACAGAAATACTTGGTAATTGGTTTTTTTCATGAATTGATTCAATGAAGTTGATTTGAATTGGAAATTAAATGAATAAAAGTTAGTTTATTTGAATCAAGTGAATTATTTACACAAGACAGCAAAAAGTCAATGGTTCCACTTTAATTGGTTTGCACCGCAATTTATTTAATTTAATAATTAATTCTAATTTTTCCTTTTGAAAAATTTAACAAAAATCAATTTAGTTTCTGAGCTGAGCTATCAAGTAAAATATGTAATCACCTAAAAAATATTTAAAAAGATTTTACAATGCAAATAGTAGTAATGAGCACAATTTCAAATTTCAATTAGTTCTAGGAATGTAATTGGAGGCGAAAAATTTCAAACAGGATAATTTAAAATTTCGAATAAGTTAAGCTCAATTCATTTTGTTAGTTGTGGTAAAAAAAGAGTTGAGGATTTACCATTTTCACAATTTATTTTAGTTTTTGATCGAAGTATTTGGATACTTATATTAGTCGCTACGATATTTTCTGCATGTTTCATAGCAAAATTTTCTAGGAACTATAAATTTTACAGTGGGATTTTCTTCATAAAAAAGCTTCTCTTGGAACAAGGTAATCCATTTCTTGTTAATTTACAAAGGTTATATTTACTTCAGGTTAGTGTGCGCTGTGAATCTTTTAGTTGGCTTAGTGTTAAGCAATGCGTATAAAAGTAATAACGTTATTTACTTATTATGAGTAGGGTTGTCCGAAATAAATGTCGGGAGTTTTTGTGTCGGACATTTACATTTTTGTCAGTTTGTCCGACATTGTCCTATTTTGTCAATAGGTGTCAAGATTATTTATATCTGTCAATTTGACAAATATTTGTAAATTGTCCGACATTTATGAAATAAATCAATTTTTGTCATAATTATTATGCAGTTTTCTTGTACTAAACTTCGAAAATCGATTCAATCTTAATCAAAATGCACCAATACCGCTACTATCATGTCAACGTGCGCTACTTATACAATTTTGATATAAAAATTTTTGTGTTTTATTCAGCAATTTAATTTGATAACTATTTCAGCTTGAAATATCGCAAAATGATCCAAATGATTAGCTTCGTGTAAGAAAGTGAAGCCAAATATAAAACTAATTATTGTTGAATTGAACTGCCCCTGAACGTATATAAATAGTCATATATTGGCTTATAATTTTTATCACAAATATTAACAACTAATAGCCAACATTCAGTTATATTGTCGACTGTGCTTCTTGCCACTCATCAGGCAGCTATATTGCTTGACATTTGTAGCTGTCAAAGTCCTTAAATATGTTTATATTTGTAAAAAATATTGTTTAAATACAAACTTAGCGAAGACTAAGACAAACAACTACCATCTTTGTGCAATTTGACAGAATTACATGCATGACTTAAATGCTCAAAACTGATGTTATTAAAGAATTTTAATTGCTGATTATGATAGAGCATGCATTTCACTTAAGTACAAAACTATTTTCATTTATAGGTAATTAAATAGTTGTAACACATAAAGTTACAGCAAATTACACGAAAATATGGCAGATTTGGCAATCCACTATTTTTTGTTAACTTCAAACACTAAAACTAAAGATATGAGGCTGTATTTTACCATTTTGACATTTATGACAAAAATTCCATTTTGAAATTTGTGTCATATTGACATTTATTCAATTTGTCCTGACAGACATTTATGCCATTAATGACATAGGACAACCCTAATTATGAGCGCTCCCAAAATCGGGTTTGCCAGAATTTCAAAATACTTTAAAAACAAACTTAAATCAAAATTGGACTGAAGTTGGCTTTTAAATAATTTATTTTTTAAATCAAGAAGAATATATTAAAAGTGTTCTCCGGAACTGCTCGACAACAGCATGGATTTTACTGAAATATTTATCCGAAAAGATTTCAAAATATTTTTAAAAAAAATTGAAACAATTTTCTTATATGGTAATTGAGACCTATTCAAGTTCGGATATATTTATAATTTATTTCTTTTGATAGTATGGTTCCTGCTTTTATTCTGAAACAAATTTCAGTTTTGCCTTCAACGGGCATATTTCCGTGGTGGGAAAACATTATCAGCGGTTGAATTATTGGGTCAGATAGGCTTAACCAGGAACCAACAAAACCAAATATGGGTGGAAATGTTTTTGTGGTTTTTATTTTGTTAGCTAGTGGAATAATCATTTCGCTTTTGTTTTTTGTGGTGGAAACAGGGCAAATCATTTTTAGAAAGTTTTATCATGTCCAGGTTTTGGTAGTTCAATTTTTCAAAAATATTATTTTCCCAGCTGGCCGGACCACATTTAATCCCATTAAATTATTTTTGCTCCGAAAAAATATTTTAATGTCATATGAATGAAATCATTGAAGAAATCTTCAATCTGTTAATAACTTTATTATAAGCTAAACGTTTAATTAATAATCTTACAAAATGGTCACTTCACTTGACATCGTTTTTGTCAAATTTAATTTATTCATGAAAGTTCAAATAATAGCGTGGTTTTTTGCCAATGAATCCCTTTCACAGTTTGCTCCTTTTCACTTTAGCAGGGAATCTGTTGTGGGATACGCCAAAGAAATGTTTCAGAGCACACACGAAAAACATTTGGCATTGTAATTTTTAGTGTGGACGCTTTGGCTTTAAAAGAAATATATTTTGGCGATACCTGCTAAATTGTGTGCTTGCTTTGAATTTATTGTGATTAAGGAGTTATTACTGTGGATTCTTCTATTTTGACTTAGAAGAGACTTCTATTAATCCGAGAAAAAACACTTTTCAAAACTTATTTTTAGCTTACAGGTTATGACTTTACCTGCTGAAAACATGGGTATAATTGATACTAAGAAAAAATTCATGAAAAGTTTACTTGAATATTCAGTTAGCTCTTTATTGGCCCTTCAAGATATTCTTAAATAATTAAAATAATACAAACCTGTGATTTAAAACGATCGATTCCCAAATGGTTTTCCCTGCTACGTTGTGAAATGACCAATTAAGCAACTAAATAAAAGGTTAACTATCAATTTTAAAAAAAGTAGTTGATTAAAAAACCTTAAAGTTAACGTAATTTCAAAACTTTGGTGTTATCAAACATAACATCTTTACAAAGTCTAATCCAGCCACACTAATCTATCGATTGAAACTAAAATACTTGCCCATTTGATGAACAAAATACCGTTATTCGACTAAATTTGTAATCATAATTTAGCAGCGATTTTATGCCTAACCAACATTTCTTGCCAGTGAAAACGTTTGAAATATATGAGAAAAATATCTTAAAATTTTCGAGTTGTCAATCCAAATTTAGTTTTTGTAACTGTGAATCTGGAAGGAACATGCACTTCTTCTCGCCGAACGCGCGTACTTATTTTGGGTGGTCTGACTGCAGTTTATAAATGCAGCTTCAGCTTGACTGAGCAAGAATAACAGCGAGCAACGTGGGAGGTTTTAGCAAATACCAGAGTAAATAACCAACGTTAACTTAATTGAATGAATCAATTTTAGGCTTCGGATTTGTCTCTGTATAAATTGTCACCACAATATATATGTGCGTGCCATGTATGAAACAAAGTACATGGATGGAGTTTGCAAATAACGATGCAACTTGCAAACGCAGAATTTGAACGCAAATGATTTCAGAGAAGGCCGTATAAGGGTAAGATTTTGTCCGTTTAAGACGCACACTCCGTGATGAGGTATGAAATAGTATGCAAAAGTAATAATTGTTCCTCACTGAATGTATTATATACAAAACTATATTGCCTTTGTCAATTGACTATCAGTAAGAAAACAAGTATTGATTTTTTAATAAAGATTATAACCACATTATGTTATTAAAATGAATTATAATAAAATTAGTCATAAGTTATAAATCATAACATTCATTGAGAATAAATATTTAATTGGCCCTGACGAATCTCGGATAATGATTAAAAATATCTTAAGTTGTATATATGATGGACAGTTCGATTGTAAATCATCATCATCATCAATAAATTTATCAGAATTCAAATGGAAAGTTATCTTATTCAGGGTTTTTTACCAGTTCAAATCGTTATCTAAAAAGCTCAAAGCACCAATTTGCTCATATTTGTTGTCTCTACAATAAATTACGAGATTGTTTTTGACAAATGGTGACTTCATTTCATGTTTGACTAGATAATTTATTACATTTAATTTGGTCAAACTTAAATCCTGTGTATATAGCCAATAGTCATTAGTTAGACTTTTTCTTTGGATCGGACATCTCATTTATAAAAACTTAACACCGTTTTTTAGTAAAAACATAATTTCAAGTGAGTTCAAATGGTTTTTTAATTAGTTTTATTATCTATTGACATAGTTGAAAGGTGAATGAGTCTCAAAACTACAAAAATTGGTAAATTAGTTTTATTCTCTCTATTTGTACACAAACAATCAAAAATTTATTAAAGGTTCATAAAAATACTTTTTGGTTTCATACAATCAATAAGTAATTAGTACCAAAAAATTCAAACCTTTATTTTAATGGGTAAGCGTAAGCAAGTACTAAAATATATCATATAAAAAGCTGACTTTACAAATTTTGGAGACAAAATCAAGAAAGTGTTAGGATATGAGGCAAACCTAATAAAAACCACCTGGTAAATTAAAATAAACCTTGAAAATAAACAGGAGAAAACATTGTGGTTTTTTATAATTAAATTAACTTTATAAAAACATTTGGTGCTTCCTTTCATTTTTGTAGCAGAATTAAGATTTGTCGTTTATTTAAAGCCTAAGCAATGGGAGGGCCTCGATTAACTGAAAGTGAACGAAGAAGAAGACAGATGGTTCAACGCAACAAAATAGAAAGGAATATCAGAAGAAGAGCAAAAGAGCGAGACAAAAAGAGGGAAAAGGAACAGAAAATGAGAGCCAAAGAACGAGAGAAGAAGCGACGGATGAAGGAGAGACA
>JAQIWN010003902.1:0-12153 GCA_034699025.1 Entomobrya cf. arborea Gr-Col-00668
CTACCTTCAAAAAATCGTATACATAGAGGTATTTTGTTAAGTAAGGCTTTTCTTGTCAAGTCAAATCATATTATTATCTTGTTTTTTTTGTAGGAGAAAGAAAACTAATGATCAGTGTCAGATTAATGTCTTTTCCTTTTTATCTGTCTGCTGCTTGTTCTCTTTGGTTGCAGGTGCAATGCACTTTGCGTAATACGCACAATAAAAAATATTTTTGCACTTTTACTTTTTTTGTTTGGTGGTTGGTGGAGGAGGATGAAAATGAATTAAAAAAGACAGCTGGAAATATGTGAAAAGCTGCAGTATAAGAGCACAGCCAAATATACACATACAGCAAATAAATGGGATGGTAATAAAAAAGCCGGTACGGATGATTAATGATAGGTGATATTGTAATAGTAGGAGTAGCTTTGGTGAACTAGTAGTGGTAGTAGTAGGAAAAGAGGAAGGAAACGCAAGGGAATAATAATATATTTGTGTGTGAAATGAAATGGCGCTTTACTTTACACACTCTTTTTTTTACTCCCTCAAATCTAAATAGGGCCACTGGAGCACTATCTTACGTGAAAAATGTTAAAACTCTCTTTCTTCTTGTCAGAGAAGATGAGGGTACCCATGAAGTGACGTGATGCGATGATGTTGCTGATGATAATGATGACGATAATGGGTATTGTTATTGGTGTAAAAAAAAGAAGTAGAAAAAGTCAAAATGAATTGTTATTATTACAGCTTTGCTAACATTGCTTTAATGCGTGTATGGACGCTGACGCTGCTAATGCAAAAGATCAAGTCTTTTTTCTGTGTAAACTCTGTTGGTTTAGAGATATATATGACTGCTGCTGGAGGATGATGATAATATGTGTGTTACGTAAGTAAGTAAGCTTTACTATAAAGAAACAACAAGAAAATCAACAATAGAGGCAAGAGGAAAAGGAACACATGGACGCACGTCGTGTACTGACACAAGATTGTCAATCATCGGCCCTTCTCTCCCTTTTCTTTATTTTTTTTCTTCTGCAAAACTCTTCAGTTGTTCAAGTTAAGATAGATAGCATTGAAGAAAATAGCCTAGTCAAGTCAACTCTCAGTGTTTATACATTGTATACTTTTGTACATGACAAGCATGCACCGAGACTGAGACGCGATGTGATGATGAAGAATGCAAGGCTGCTTTCTGACGAAAAGATGTTGATGATGACGAAGAAGAAGAAGAAAAAAAGGAAGGGAATAAAGTAAAGTAAAGCGTGTGTGCATTATAATAATATGAAGAGAACATCGCATCGAAGCAAGCAGACCATCAGACCATGTGGGCAAGCTTGAACGAGAGAAACGACATGAATGCCATCCATACGCGTACTTGTTAGATGCACACAAGTCAAGTCAAGAGATTCGAGAGAGAGTAAAATATACAGGGAGTATAGTAAATAGTAAAGCAAGAGCATAGTAAAGTTTTTTTGTTTAGCATTGGCATGACATGAGAGCAAGTTATTTTTTGGTTATATGCGGTATATATGGCGGGGAGCGAGTAAAGCTGTAGAAAAGTTTTTAATGGATAAGCTGTCAGAAAGTTGAAGAGAAGGAGGAACTCGTCTTTCCATCTTCCACAGTCAGAAAAAAGAACTCCATTTGGGGGCCACCAGAAACAAGGCGGTGATCTCTGGGTTGGATACGCCTTTCCTCACAAATATCCACTTGCCAACCACCAACCCATTCCACATCCGCGCCCACTACTCTGCAAAAACTTCACTCACACGTTCACTATTTCTTTCTCAACATAACAGCAGCAGAGAGCAGCAACTCAACTCACTCGTCTCTCTCTCTCTCTCTCTCTCTCTCAACTTCACAAAACAAGCGAGCAAGCAAAGCAAAAGAAGCATAACATACAGAGAGCAATAGCGGCACAAAGCACCACACACACAAAAAACACTCTCTTCTATTCTCTCATAATGCATTTTCATACAAAAGTTATATAATATGCTTGTATGCTTTTGCTTCTTATTATTCTGCATAAAACCATTCATATATAAGCCATCACACAATTTAAGCACATATCTTTTCTATAATATATTACGCTTTTATACCATCGCATCCACCGTCGTCACCAGCTAAAAGAACTTTTTTTTCTCACAGTCAAGTAAGCTATATAGCTTTTTCGTCTCTTCTTCTTTTTTCGTAGATGAAATGATGTTCTCTCTCTTTTTCCTTCTCTGTTCAGCTTATTTTTCTTTTTTCGCTGATATTCCGTATTCCGTAGTTTTTCCTTCTTGCCTCTCGCTAAAAGGCTTCGCTCTTCTTCCAGAAAAGCAGACAGAAAATCAAGTAGAAAGAGAAAAAGAAGCCTTTTTTGTTGAGCCTTTATGTATTATGCACAAGCTTTTCCTGAGAACTGAACTGAAGAAGAGATATAAGCCCGGGAAAATATTTTTTCCTGTAGAAATATTCAACCAGTTTACCCATTTTCTCCAGACCAGGAGAAAAATAAAGAAAGAATAGATGAAAACCTACCTTATTAATATGAATGTATGTATTTTTCTATTAAACTAACGTTTATACACACACTTTTTACATACCTATATATATTTACTATCTATCTATCTATTTCCATATTACAAACTTTCTTGTGAGTTTGAGTGTCATTTCCATTCAGTCGTCTTATTTCACCGTTGCCGGCTTTGCTCTTCTCTTCTCTTTCTGCCCTGGCCTGGCCGTTTTTTAAAAAGAAGAAGAAAAAGTTTTACTACTGACTTGACTACACAGACATTCTCTCTCTCTCTTCACCGTTTTTACTACGACCGTGCATAATGTCCTGTCGTAACCATAAAACTGTCACCTGAAAATGTTCCCCTTGCTCTTGAAAGGCCTCTCACTAGTCTCCAGTGAAAGTATTGTTTTATATTTATACTCTCTTCAGGAAAAAATGGAAAAGGAGGAGAAAGAAGTAAATAGAATGAAATGAGATGAAATGGATGAATGAGAAAATATGCAGCAGTTCAGTGGTAGCAGAGAAATGTTGAGGTGGATGGACGGTGGTGTATAGTTGACGCTGTCGTTTTGTCATCTCATCTTTGGTTAAGGAGCAGTGGGAATTTTCTTGGGAAAGTTTTTAAAGTAAAAATCAAGAAGAGTAAAATAAAATAAAGTTTTAAAAAACAGTTTTATAATATGGGTGTAGGCGGTTACGTTAGTTTAGGGCTAAAAGGTCTTTTTATTATGCGGTTTTTATTAAAGGGGAACATGGAAAAAAGTTTGTGACGAGTCCGTTGACAATCCAAAAAGAAACATATTTTTAGAGAGTAAAAATAGTGAAATGAGTGTATGTTTAAAAAAAATTAAAGTCCCTCTCTAAAGATTTCTTACTTTACACATTGTTATCTATCATTACACGTGATCCTCCTTCTTACACTTTTCTACTATGTTTGTATAAAAAACTAAATGAAAATGAAAAGTTTTATTTATTTTACAACCTTGCCTACATTAAACCCATGCACATATACAAATATACTTACACCTTTTTCTCATTTCTCATTTTTGCATTCAGACAAACTATATATACCAACAGAGCAGAACACAGAAAAGGATGATGATGGGATAACAGTAAGGTTCATAAAACTGTACAAACTGTCACTTGAATAAAATTAATGATTATAAATGTATGTCTTTCTCTACCAAAGCGTGTGTTCTAGTATAAAGTGTACAGACACCTATACCACCGTATAAATACTAGCCATTTTACAAACACTGTCTAAGCACACGTACCACAGTCAATAGAATAGAAATAGAGAATTCCTCTTCTTCTTTTTAGGCTGTTGCGTTGCTAGTACTGCAGCAGCAGCAGAAGAAGAGAATATCCTACCGCCACCACCACCAAAAAGATATATTATTACTTTACGTGCCATCATCATTATCATCAGCAGCAAAAGTAGTAGAACACACCGCCGGTTTTCTTGAAGCAGCAACAGTAAATTTTATAGGTGTTCATCTTTGCTATCAACAGTAAATCATTAAGTTTTTTCTCTTGACACTTGCAAGGTCGTTCGTTGGCACATACATACACCATACCAAACTACCACACCACCACACGACGAACAAAACGACTAGTCATAGTCAAGTTATATAACAATTTTTTTTACACAACTCACAGATAAACATACAGTCTGACGGGGAGAGTGATTAAGTTTTATGAGTAATAACTTTTTTTAGGTGTAAATATATTCATTATAAAGAAAGGAGGTTTAACGCTGCATGTCAGCTACACGCACAGTGGCGGTGACTTTTCCATTGAGTTTTTCATTCATTCAAATCATTCATCTTTTAGCAGAGTCGTCATTGTGATGGTGGTAGTGGTGGCAGTGAAAATGAACAAGATGCAAAGATGATTATGATCACAAAGCAAAAAAAAAAGTTCCCTACTGCCTTACTGACTGAGTGACTGACTTGACTGGGGAAACTACTGCAGAGTTTTGAGAGGAGTTGAGTGACGGACGGTCAATCATTCATTTATACTTGCAACACACACAGCAAACATAAGCAGAGCAGTTTGGGATGTTATGGATCGGAATGATGATGATGATGAGAAGGAATGTAATGCTGCCACCACCACCGCGTTGTATATTAAAACTAAATCCTCTTTAGCCAAAAACCACAAGAACACCTTCAGCTAGATTTACTGTCAGTCACTCTTAAAGAGTATGTATCTGTGTGTCTATGTAACAAAAGCAAAGTCATCCAAGTCATGTCATGTCAGTCAAAATATAAAAAAGTTTGTACGTATGGCTGCGGGTGGGGAGGAGGTAGTTTGGTTGGATCGGTCGGTTGGTTAGGTGCTGTTAAGCAATATTGACTAAAAAGAGTTGATGAAGTGAGAAAATGACAAATTGATAGTCAATTTCTTTTCTCTGATGTGTTTTCCTTCTTCCTTTCTTTACAACTATTCAGAGAGCGTGGTTTGTTGAATGAAGGCTTTTGGGTAAAGGTTGGTTGCTCAGTTGGTTCGGTCTGAAAGTCCAAAAAAGTGACATCCGGATTGACGGGGCAAATGATGCTCTGCTTGTTGCCTGCCTTCTTTCTGTCGTCACTTTTGATTCTTCTTCGTCTTCATCACTAGCATCATCGTGATCATCAGCGGTTTAAAAGAGAGGAAGAGATGATCAGAGAAAAGTTTAGAGAAAGGTTGTAAGAAGAAGATACTTTCAAGATTGGATTTAGCACTTTGACCTAAAAGTTGACATCACTCATGACTTGATGTGCACTTGACTTAAGACTTTGATATGGTGGTGGTGTGGATGTGGCTACGTTACGTTAGGTTGTATGTTATGTGTACTTTGTAGAATTACAAAGTAGAAAGTTGGAATGACAGGTATAGGTTGCTCATACCTTCACCGAATAAAAATATAAGCAAAAATTTATTTTTAAAAGGAATCTCTCCAGCTTGACTTGATTGACTGCTTAGCTGTTAGCTGCCAAGTGTCAAAGCCTATTTTTGTTTTAAAAAGATTATAGGCTCTCCCGTAGTTTACGGTGGTGGTGTACTGTTAGCATTTTGGTTTTATTTAATGTACTGCTCCTGGATGACATGCTGACATGACATGATCCTAAGATGAACTTTTTCTCCAGAGGAAACATTTTTTTTAGAAAAGAGTAAAGAACACAAGTGAATTTGATTTTTGCCTGTGTTTAGTGTTTACCCAAAAACATTCCTGTGAAGATGCCTTTTTCAGAGAGTCAAGTATTAAGATGAAAATGAGGCAGGGAGAGAGAAGACATGTTTGAGTGTATACATTTTCAATGCAGTCAGTTTAACTTGTTACTTAAGTTAAAAGGGCAACGCTAAAGAGGATTGATATTTTACGTAAAAATCATTCATTTTACTGATTATATTCGTCTTATAAGAGCAAACACACTCACATATAATTTATGCTATTGAACGAGAATATCTGTGCATTTTAGATATACATACATGTTTGGATATTTAGCTTGTTGGATTCATTGATTGATGATTTTTCTCCACGAAAATAAATCTTTTCGACAGGATTCTCGTCTTCCCATCAACTTTTTTTTAACCAAAAAGGCATCGTCTTCCAATCCAATCCACCACCAAACATCACATCACGTCTGTCGTTTAACTTGACTTGATCCTCAATGTTGTCTTCTGTTTTTACTTGTCTTTTTACTCTCGGTTCGCTACTATGCACCAAGTTTGCTTTGTTATTATTATGAAAAAAGATTGAATTTTTCTTCGTGGATATGGATGGTGGTGTGGTGTGTCGTGTCTTCTTTTTCTTTGGATTATCCTCATTCTAGACATAATAGCATCAAAATACTAACAATAGCCAGTGAAGTGAAGAACATGAAGCATGAATATTATCAACATCAAAGTAGGTAATATATACGCCTTATTATCCTCTCCTTATTACTTGTTTCCGACATGAAACATTGGAACATGTCGGTCGGCTCGTTTTAGAAGATGAGCTCTATATACTACCAAACATCAGATTGTCTGAGCTGCTTGTTTGAAGTTTGAAGCAAAAATATAATAATAAAAAGAGCTCTGCTGCTGTCGCCTATTTTGCTACTGACTTGACTGATCCCTTCATTCATTTTCTCACCCACACACACAAAACACATAAGTAATACAGAAAATTTACTTTTCGGCTGACAATATTAAGATGAAATGAAGGAGAAAAGAAGAAAAAAAGGAAGTTGAGTAGAGAGCCTAGAGAGAGATAGGAGGATAGGGATACGACATTCGATGACGCTTTGGGTGCTGATTGTGTTGAGTTTGTGTAGAAGCTTTATCTTATTTTTTTGTTCCACATTAACCAAAAAGTCAATAAGGCGGTTTTTCTTTCGATGCGATGTTTCCATTCTCTGCTACTGCACCTATTTTACTTTGAGTCTCCACTGACATGTGCGATGTGATAAGGTAAAAATGTATTAGGAGTAGTGATACGATACTGCTCTTGAATTACTTTAGCAAAACCAAGTCAGAAATAAGACGACGACAAAATGGTGGTATTACTAAAGGTCCCAAATAATGCATGTATTATTCTCCAAAGCTTCAAACCAAGTAAATCTAGTCAATGCTCTGTAGATATTGTAGAAAAGTCAAAGTACATGTTTTTGGTGAAAAGAGAGAAGGGGAAAAAGGAGAAATCAATCAATGACAGACAGACAAGCAGTAGTCCAAATAGAAAATTTTGAGAGAGAGAGAGAAGAAGTAAATAAGCTGGAAGCAATGTTAGTTTGTAAAACCGTCTCTCTACTCTTCATCGTCATCATCATCAAACTTCCAAGTTGTTCCTGTGAAACAAGGAGAACAGATCAAAAAGGCAACAGAATTTTGAGAGAGTGAACGAACAGAATATCTATATATTTTTTTCAAAACTTTTCATCTTTTAAAACAGGAAAAAGAGTAGGAATGCGAATGGTAAATGGAATGATGAGAAGAGCAAAAGCTTCTATTTTCCATGTCCATGATATAATGTTGATAAAAGGATCAAGTTGAATTGCTGACTGGAGGGCATCGCATCACACAAAGACATGGTCATATCATCATTTGCTTTTTTGCTTGACTTTGACTACTGTACTCTCAGGACTTCACTCACTTTAATACCATACCACAACATGACGATGATGATGATGATACTACAACGGCATTTTACGTAATCGCCAAAAGTAATCATATTAGTTCGGTTACATGCTTTATATTGAACTTGGCTTATAAGTTATAAGGAGCCATATCATATCATATCTACTTAAGCGCCGGTCGGACATGGACTCTCTCTCTCTCTTTCTCTCTGGACATAATGTAATGACATTGTGTTTAAATCAGGAAGCTTGCTTCTGCAGTAGAAAGTATTACTATTACACTATCATCGTCATATCACCCATCGGTCTACTGGTCTCCTCGCAATTCATTCGCCGCCTGCCAGTTACTATCATTTTCCTTCATATGACTTGATTGTGACTTGTATTTTTTTGGAGAAAAATAGCAAAAAAAAGAACTGTATGGTAGAAACCAGTGGCATTAGAGCATGGCATTGCATGCATGCTGCTCGAAAACGATATCAAAAGGAGATGATGGTAAAATGTTACATGGGAGCATGTAAAAAAGTAAAGTAACATGAGTGGTGGTGGTGGTTGGTAGCCCAGCAGGTCGATAGGAGACAGACATCCTCATCAAATCCGATCACTCGACTCGTCGATTCAAAACGACGGCGACGCGTGTGCTCTACTGCTGCTCCCTCTTGTACAATTTTTTCTTGGTTGTTACAAAAAAAGTAGATATTTTTTTACTTTCTTTTTTGGCTCACTGCAATTCTGAGAGAATGGGAATGAGAAGTTTCCTTGAAAATTTGGTCATGTAGTGGAGGTAGCAAAAAAAAAGAAGGAAGGCTTTTGAGGTATTTTTTATCAAATGTATTTTCATGTCCAAAAATTTTGTTAAAACTACTCAGTCAGTTTTAGCCAATAATTTATTACATTTCATGTACCTAACTCGTATGATTTTTCGTCTACAAAAGCATTTTGAACCAAAACGTTTAAGATATTATTATAGCATTCGTGTTACGTATGGGAATTGAAAACAAGTTTAAAAAAGAGAACGTAAATAAGGTTGGTCGGCAAAAGTCAAGTCAACTAATAGGCAAGATGGCCTTGTTCACTGTCTCATGACTGACTATGACGATGACTTTGTATGATGAGTTCATCAGTGTCGTAGTCGTGTCGTCAAATCAAACATGAAAGGAGAGGAAATGAATAATATTTTGTTTTGCATCTGTCTTTTTTGTAGTGTATAATGTAATTTAGTGTAGGTTTTCTAATGGATGGAAAGAAGGAGTTGTTTTTCTTGGTATTATTTTTTTGGTTTTAATAGTGAAACAGATGAAATACATAATGGCTATGTGGAGGAGATCATGTTGTAGGATTGGAATGGGAAGAAAATTGTCAGCAAAAAGAAATAGGCTCGACCTCCATACTACTCGAACAAGACAGTTTTGACATGGCGTGTCAAGGGAAAAAGAAGGGCATATATATTACGACGGTATCATATCGTTTGATATTAATGTGTAAAAACTGTTTGCTATATACAGTAAATATTATAGTGAGATTTAGCATTATACTTGTGTGTAGTATGTTTACATATTATGTCTATATTACAATCGATGCGATTACCCCAAACTTAAAAGTGCTAAGAATATTTTTAATTCGCCCATACTCTGAGACAGAGATTCACAAAATGAAGCAATACTATGTAACCGAGTCTCAAACTCTGTGTAAATGCTAAATGTTACAACGTTCCCAGTTTTAAAAGTTTAATGAATGTATTTTAATGAAAATATTGTGCATCAATAACTAATATATACCAGGTGCATCGATTAAAATAGGTTCAGTCTCAATCTATAAAAAATGTTAAATCAATTCAGCTATTTCATGATCCTTTCTTAAAATTCACATTTACCTTAGCCTACTTTCATCAGCCTTATTTATTTTATCCCAATCAAGAACATGAAACCCACAATGTGTTTTTCATTCTATTCGTATTTTCCTTTGCTCCGATGTTGAATGTTTCAATTTACATATTTAAGAAGGTTTGTTTAAAACGGATTATGAAAATCGTATCGCCATTCAGTCAGCCGTGGATGTTCATTTTTATCTCTCCCATAGCCCGCGTGTGGCCTTTACCTGGCCTGACCAGCCTGGGAAAATATATGTGCGTATCGTCACCACTGTCGTCGCCAGTATTTAATATACGACGACTCTTCGACCTTTTAATATCTTTTATCCTCTTTTAATTTTTCGTGTTCCTTTAGCCTTTAATCCATTTACAATAACATTTTTATGTTGTGTTGTGCATTTATTAATAAATAGCAACAAGGTGTACACTTGAATGGTTTTGTTGGCTTTTTTAAAAGTTAACCTTTTTGTTGTTTCTTCACCTTTCAATTTTCTTCTACACACATCATCCCTCCCTTCAAAACTTACCACTGAATATGACGACCGTGAAGAGGCAAAAAAGGTAAAAATGTTGATTTTTTATGACTCGATGGATCTTGTGTGAAAGTCCGATTATGACTGCTATTATCATTATGATTATCATATTATTGCGCACACTAATAATAATCAGTTGGTAATCCTATTCAATACACATACATCCCTTCATCCTCTCTCTCACCCGCCACCTCCTATTGCGAGCATATCGCATCTTTTTATATTTCAGAGAAAAAAAAACCAAAACTAAATGTAACAAAGTGTTTTCTCTTATTTTTGTGTACACTGAAACAGCAGGAGAGTGTCTTCTTTTTTTCCTTTAAGAGGGAAAAATGCATAAATCGAATGCAAGTCGAACGAAAGTCCCTTCACCTCAACTCAGAATCTTACCGGCATCATTGGCAGTTCGTCACTCATCCCTTCAACATTTTTTGGTAATATAAAAACATGGCGTGTTATTATGAGTGTCTATGATATGCATTCCTTTATGCAGTTGACAACAAAAGGAAACATCGTCATATTACACGGGGACACAGGCAGGGGGAAAACGCACACACACGAATTCTCTATTCATGCAGTCAACCTCGTATTTTTCGTCATTCTTTTGAATTTTCATTATATATTTTTTATTCTTAAAAATTCAACCTTTTGTTATTCAGCTTTTGACTCCGGTTTTGGTGACGCTGTTTTCTCCTTCAATTGGTATCGTGCTGTAAAACCCACTGCGGTGCTGGGTATGGTGGATCTTTCATACGTACTTGTGTTCGTCAAAAAAAATATATTTTTTCTTTAGAAAAATATGATTTTTAAAGAAAAAAAACTTTTCTGTAGAATTTATTGTGTTGTGATGCACTCATCGTGGCAATCGGTTTTATTCGGGATAGAGCTGGTTGGTGTAGTGTGTTGGCTCTGATGAGATTCTTCTGGCGACAATAGCTTTGCCGGAAAATAAGTGAACCCCTCATTATTTTTGGGATTCCACTTGGGCATATTGCATACTATTATCATCTTTGTCAACATAGGTGTTCCTCAGCAGCAGTGATAATAAAATATTTTCTTTAGATAAGGGATAAATTTTAAGGGGAAATGATGATGAGAATTGAGGATGATGCTGATGATGACGGTGATTGTCGTAATAACAATAAAACGGACAGTTTTAAAAGTGTCTAGTGACTTTTTAAAGACTGGGTAGAGTGGAGTGCAGAGGAGACCAACAGGCTTCACGGGGGTAATAGAAGGGGAAAAGCTGCTACTTTTCTTGAATGCTAATATTTATGGAATGGATTAAATGAAACGAGTAAAAAGAATTTTATGAGAAAGTTTGATAAGAAAAATGTAAGCCAAACATGTTTTTTTTTGTAAAAACGTTTAATAAAATTGCTGATCTGATCATCATCAAAATGATAATCATTTTGATAGTCAGCTACAACAAAAGTAAGTTGGAAAAGTTATTGGATGGATGATAGTCTGGTAATTTCATCTCAGCTGGTGTTATATCAAATTTACCTATTCTCTGGGTAGAGTTAGCAAAAAGATAAAAATGTCTGAGAGTATTATTTGTGTTATGTCGAGAAAAAATGTCCATGCTGAGTGATTACAATAGGCTAACATGTCAAGTTTAACTCTATTTCATTTTACATTTTCAAATGAATTTTAAAATCTAAAATAATATGTTATCGTGTAAAAATTATTTCTATGAACAGTTTTCAAATCTTGGAGGAAAATATAAAATTTATGACATTTGATATCCCTTACTTTAAAACTACAAATGTGAAAAGTCAAGGCATGTCACGTTCATTGCTGCTTTTCTCTTGAAAAATACACTTTACATTTTAAAGTCCGCAAAAACATGTAAGCTTGATGACAAGACAGAAAATCACAAATGTACTCGACCTGTCACGGAGACACGCGAGTAGCAGAAGGATAAACGCCATGCAATGCATGAGCAGCAGCCAATTTTGAAACGTCTGGTTTGGTTGTATTGAATTTTATCCGAGCATAAATTTAAAAGTGTAATCGCACCTGGTTAGTTGACGTTATTATATGTTTTGATGGTTTGGTGCCTCGTCTGATGCCAAAAAACCAATGTTTGCCATTTTTATTACATTTTTTTTCTTTCTTTGTGATTTAAACATTTGTTTTTGATGTTATCATTTAAAAAAA
>JAQIWN010003903.1:0-12153 GCA_034699025.1 Entomobrya cf. arborea Gr-Col-00668
CAATTTCCGATGACTATCAAGGCTTGTCTAAGTAGAAAGTGATTATAATATTTTGAGTGTAAACAGAAACAGAATAATGATAATAATGTACCAAGATATAAAAATATCAGACTGACTAACCTTCAAATGATACTTCTGGTCACACTGGTCACAGGCAAAGCTTGGTTCTCCATCATACCTATTCGAGTCGTGTATTGTTTCATGTATTTTCAGTTGATCAAGTCTCTTGAATCCTTTGCCACAATGACGGCAATTGAAAGGATAAACGTCTATAAGTTTACAAGCAACAAAATAAGTTAATAAATTATTTTGTACATATCTCTTGCTGAACATGTTTTAAGTTGTTGTTTATCTAACCTTTATGCGCAGAGGACATGTGTTGCATGAGCATAAACTGTGTTGGAAACCCCGTATTGCAAATTAAACACATAGAAGGACGGATTTTTTTTGGCTCCATTACTATGTTGGCTGAGTTGCTAATAAATGAAAGCAAGATAAGAATAGGAAATTTTATTGACAACGTTCGTATTGGCACACATCAATAAGCACGTGAAATTATAAATAAAAAACCTTACTTGGGGACCTGTACGTCATCGGCATCTGGAATATCACCGTTTTCATCTTCTTTGACTTCTTCAAATTCCAAATGAATGAAATTGTCAAAATCAATAGGTTCAGTCAATGGCGCTGTATCATCTAGCTTCGCAAACGCAGCATAAAGATCAATTTGCCCGTCCGGAACTTTTGAAGGGACGTCATTGGAAGTAACATTCTCCAGTTGATCTAAAAGACTTATAGTTTGATCAGGAAACCCTGTTGTGCCACTTGAGCCTGCAACTGGTGAATGCTGAGGAGATGGAATTTTAAGGACATATTCCTGAGAAGGCTGATTTTTACTTTGGCTTTGTGTTTCCGATTCATCAGATTCCAATTTAATGAGTGTACCATTAGTTGATACATTCTTTTTTTCCAAACCCCTTTCTTTATAGTAATTCAACTTGCACTGTTGATTTTTCCTCCAATGACAATACAAGCTATTCCTTACATGGTATGCCTTTCCACACCAACACTTGTGAATTGGTTGCCCCAAAAATCTGCTGCCATCATGTGTTTTCATATGTCGTCTAATGTCTTTAAACGACTCACCACAAGTAACGCACATTACTTTTTCCATTGATTCTTGAGCAATAATTTCTTCTGAATCTGCATAATAATATAAAAATAATTCTTAGGTACATGAGTATTAAAAACAGCTTATTTATCATTATACATATAAAGCATTTCATAACATACTTACCTGACTTTGGAACCATAGGTTGCGTTGTAGCTGCTTCCTTCGGAACCGCAGCAGTAGACACGTATAATTTTTCAACAGTAGGCTTGACTTTGACTGGCATCTGCACCGGACTAGGCATTGGAACTAAAGTCGTCCCATTTTTTAGCAAAGGCATAACTTCCTTGTTAATCATTAAGTTTCCAGCAGAGGGATATGTCTTAGGCTTATGCCGTTGTACAAACGGTTGGTAAACTTGAGGAAGAGAGCGTTCTGAAAACATTCAGAATTGAATTGTAAACTTTAGTCAGATATATATCACACTAAACACGAAATTAAATTCATTCACTTCAACTAAATGTGTCATTACCCATAACTAATCCTGAACGATGTAATCGCATTCGTGTGACACTAAGTAGCTGTTCCAAAGTTATTTGTACCGTAGGTAATGGCTTGTCTGCTGCTTGTTGTAAATATTCAGGAATGGGAAGATTACTGTGATTTTGCTCCCAATGCCGCCTCAACGCTAAGGTGCTATGAAATCCAAATGTGTCACACTGGCTACACTTGTACTTGAAAACCTCCTTGTTCAACGTTTCCGCGCGGTGCCCAAAAAGTCCACATATAATTGCTTGTTTTTCTACCAAGGCCGGTTTCTGACAAATTTTACATGCAAATGGAAGTTCCATCGCAGGATTGTAAAGCACATTGGCGTGACTTTTTGAACGGTGCACTATATACGATTTCCATGATGGATGACGAGATCCACAGAAAATACACTTGTATGGGAATTCACTTGGATTCTGACCTTCGAATTTTTTACACGTGCCCGCTCTCAGCAAATGCAGCCGAAGGTTCCGTCCATTTGAAAATTCTCTACCACAATCATCACAGACAAATTTCAAAGGCTTGGGGGAGCGAACTTTTTGAGACCCTGGAGCTGATTGACAAACAGAACAAAATTTTTATAAATTATCATGGATTCTACACTTTATCAAATGAGGAAGCAATTATTCGCACTAAACATACATGCATTAGTTGAGCACTGATGAACTTCCACTTCTCTTCGAGTTTCGAAATTTCTTCGGCATTCAGCACATTTGTATACCTTCAGAAGAGATTTCGGTTTACTTGACGCAGCATTATCATTATTCACAACTGGCTGAGATGCAGATGGATTTTCTAAAAAATAAAAGTTTCAAACTATTGAAAATGTAAGCAAAACACTGTGATATTGTCAATCGATACATGAGCGAAAAACATGAGCACCTGCTTACTAGGGAAAAATGACATACCTAAAACTAATTTGGGGTTCGCCTGAACCATTGCATCAGTGACCAAAGCAGCTTGATTTTCACTAACTTTAATACTGGGGAGTATGTCTTTACCAACTGATTTGTAAAGAAATTGGGGCAACTTTTTATCTGGATGAGTCGACGCCCAATGTCTACCCACTGCTGCTAGACTATGAAAACCTAAATGAGTTTCCGGACAATGAGGACATCTTTGTATAAACATGCACTCATGCAATTTGGAAGCGTCATGTCCATATATTGCACAAGCCAGCGCCTTCCTAGGTTGGTTCCAGGGCCTCTGACAGATTCCACACAAGAAGGCTTTTTCCCGTTCGGAATCATATACCACGCCTGCATGTATCTTCATTGTAGTCCGGTGAGCCAGGAAATCATTAAATGTGTTGAAATCTTTTCGACAAAGGAAACACCGGAAAACATCCAAATTTCGAAAGATAGCAGGCTTCAGATCTGAACTCGAAAATCCAGCAACGCTTTCCTCTAAGAAAATCATACAAACGTTTAAAAAGATTTACTTGAAATCGAAATGTCATCAAAATCAGAATATTTACTAATAAAATATTGACATACTCTTTAAAGTCTGAACCGAAGTGATAATTAAAGGCTTGTCTTCCTCTTGAGGTTCGACTATTTCCACATCATCATCAGAGTCGGATTCCACGTAAACTAAACGCAGGGATATTATATCCAACGTCATAATATAGCCAAATTCTTAAAGCATAAGCATCTGATTTAAAATGGCAATCATCATAATATAATCACCTTCAATTATCCCATGATTTTTAGATTCTTCAACTAAACTTTGCTGCTCATCTACCAACTCCATTAAAGTTTGAGTAACGGATTCATTTTCCGTTTCAGTAGCATCTTCCTCTGAAATATACAAAATGTCTAGCATGTAATAGTGAATAGAGAGGAGTATAAAAAAGTACTTTTGAATTTTTTGATGTAATTCCTTCTTCACCTTCTTCAACAGAAATGTCATAGTCTGTACCCAAAGGATCATAATCAGGAACATCAGGTTCAGCAACATCAAAATCTGGAAGCTCAAACAACCTTTCCCCCAGGTAAGGTCCCTCTACTACATCACCCTCCTCCACCTCCTCAATTTCTTCTAGAACTATCTCATCATCAGATATGTTCACCTCCTCCTTAATTAAGTTGATGCTAGATATATACTCATTCGTTCTAGTTGTGGTGGCCATTTTCACAGGTCGTTAGAGTATTCCACCCCTAAATCCCTGCTTTCCTGTGCCATTAGCTAGAGGTCCGCCATTTTGCTGTAGTAAAATCAAACACGCAAACCATTAAATAACTTTTAACAGTTTTTTACATCCAAAAACACAGCTTCTCATCCATATTGACTCTATCTTACACAAAATTACTATTCTTTACCTCCAAACCACCACGTAAGTATAGTCTACTCCATTTAAGATCAATAACGACTAACGACGATAACCCGTTTAAATTAAAATGCCAGGCTGATATTTAAAAAACTCGCGAAATTACCAGAAAACCTTGAGATTTACAAAAAGTAATGAAATGTGGATGTCGCGCTGAAGTTACGAAGAAAGAACGGTCCAAAGCGAGATCTCACCGAGGTGTGTAAACTGTGAACAGTGTACCCAGAGACTAGAGACCTAATGCAATCCAAAACAACAACATCATCATCTGTTTTTAGAGTCAGAGTATAAATGCAAAATTTCCATTGTCACATTACCCCTATCGCCAGGTAGTGTATCTTCTTACATAATGCATCTGTAATCTAATCGATGAAGGATGTAAATAAAAATATTGGAAAAGTTGACACAATGGTTTTTTTTCTGTTTTTGATCTTCTAGCAAACTGCGTACATTTGCAATTACAAATTACAGTGAGTGGACATGGACAGTTTTTTAAGACACTAATGTACTGCGCTTAAAACAAGCGTAGTTTAAGTGTGGTGCAAAAAGTCAATTAGCTAATGAACGCAACGGTGGTATGGTGTACATATAGTTTGTTAATGTTATGTGATGGTGATGAATGATGATGTGGAGTGGAGTAGTATAATTATTTCTCTGACTTGACTATACTTCTAGCTGACTGCTATCCGCATTTTCTGAATAACTATTCGTCATTTTACAGAAGCGAGTACAAAGACAAGGAAAACTTTTTATTTTGGAATAGTAATGAATGAAGTTGGCTTGCGTCTGAAAATGTTTTCGTCTGTGAAAAGGTCGGTGGATGGACAGCCATCAGCCACGAGTCCTACTTTAAGCCCAAATACTCAAAATAATCATCAGAATCAGGGGTTATCCTCGCAGCTAACTCAGCAGCAGCAGCAACAACAACAGCAATTAGGGGGAATATTAACTACTAGTACCACTGGCACTGGTCTTGCTGGATCTGGTAATAATCATCATCAGCAAGGTTTTGCAATGCAAGTGGACAATGCGCAACAAGGTAGTGGAACTGGAGGCAAAGATGTGAACGTGCGTTCATTGCAACAAGAAGAAACTGAAGCGACGGGTATGCATTTTTAAGATTTTTGAGAATTTTAAGGTTTTATTTCACAGAGCTGACGAGTTTATGACTTTATTTTATTCAATTTGTAGACAAACTAGGATCTAGGCCATCATATTTAACAGCGGTACTGCATCCCGATTCTGGAGAGGGTAATTCCGTTTTGACCAAAAGTCAATCAATGAGTCTACCCACATCTCCTTTGCCATCACCGAGGTCAACATTTTCGTCTAGGTTTTTTCTGGAGTCGGGAACGTCTGGGTCATCCTCAGGTTTGGTGTGTGATGATGGTGGTACTGCTGGAACAATGACGATGCTGAAGGCGCTTCATCTCCCAAATCACAATCGTGTGTCAGTCATTCAACGAGAAGGCTCCTGTACAACGACGAAGGTTGGAAGTGCTTCGACTAATTCACGGAGTCATGATTTAACTCAGGAGCTTGATTGGCAGTCATCGAAGGGCTCTGTTAGGGAACGGAATTCGGCAATGTGCAATAATGAGTTAATGGCTGATGTACATTTTATTGTGAGCATTAGCGCTGGGGAAACACAAAGGTTTCCAGCACATAAATACGTGCTTGCAACGGGTAGTTCTGTTTTCTATGCAATGTTTTATGGGACACTGGCTGAGGTCAATCCAGAAATTGTTGTCCCTGACGTGGAGCCAGATGCATTTTTAAAAATGTTACGGTACTTAATACAACTGACATTCCTTATCTTATAAGGAACCCATGTAGTGTAGTGTTTTCAGAACCCATGTATAAATCGTTGATTTTTTTACTGCTGATAAATTTTCAGGTACTTGTATGCTGACGAAATTGATTTGGATGAAGACAGCGTTCTTCCCACTTTACAAGTTGCTAAAAAATACATGATTCCTCATTTAGCTCGAGCTTGTGTGCAATTTATGGAAGCTAGTCTAACCGCTCGGAATGCCTGCGTGCTGCTCTGTCAAAGCCGAATTTTTGATGAGCCGGAACTTATGCAACGATGTTGGGAAGTCATTGATGCTCAGGCCGAAATGGCACTTAATGCTGAGGGGTTCAGAGATATTGATTACTCCACAATGGAGTCGATCTTGTCTCGGGAAACTCTAAATTGTAGAGAAGTCCATGTATTTAATGCAGCTATTGCATGGGCCAATGCGGAATGTGAGCGTCGTGAAATTGAGACCACACCTGAAAATCTTAGAGCTGCCTTAGGTACAGCTCTTATTCTAATCCGTGTTCCAACAATGGAGCTAAAGGAATTTGCTGACGGGCCAGCGCAAACAGGAATATATTCTCTGCAAGAATCACATAATATTTTCTTAAATTTTACTGCAACCAACAAACCTCAGATAGCATTCACTACAATTCCGAGAAAAGGACTGAAACCTTTGGTGTGCCATCGTTTTAATTCTACTGCTTATCGTAGCAATCAATGGCGATATCGTGGAAGGTGTGACAGTATTCAGTTTTGTGTCGACCGTCGTATATTTGTTATTGGATTTGGCTTGTATGGCTCCAGTAGCGGAGGAGCTACATATGGCGCACACATCGAACTCAAAAAACAAGGTCGAATTTTGGCTGAAAATGACACGGAGTTCTTTTCGGATGGATCCAGTCGCACATTTCATGTATCTTTCCGACAGCCGGTTCAAGTAAGTTTTTTTTTTAAATCATTTTTAATATTTCATAGTGGCTAATATTTCTTTAGTTTAATCGTTGTACGATTTTTTTAACCAAAATTATAGATTGACCCCGATGTGTACTACACGGCATCAGTTATACTGGATGGAATCGAGCTCAGCTATTTTGGCCAAGAAGGTATCTCAGATATCGCAGTCGGAGATGTTAATTTTAGTTTCACCTGTTCCACAGAATCAACAAATGGCACAGGTGTTCAAGGTGGTCAGATTCCTGAACTCATATTTTACGGACCTGGTCCAAGCTAAACTGATTATACTGTCCGAAAATGAACCAACTCATTTCGTTATAATATGAAACTTTGAATTGTGTGCTGATTGCTGAAGCAAATGCTCCTCACCCTCACTCATTATGTAGGTATTCAGCTTATAGGAGATGTCATTTACCTATTGATCTTTTTTCTACAACGGAAATAATAACAAACTTTACTAATTACATACCTTCTCATAAAAGACGTAAAATGTCACTGACATTTTTAGGCATAGAAAATATTATAGAAGCACAGATATTATTGTAGCTATTTCATTTTGATTTAGTTCATGTTTGAAAATTAAGAATAAGAATACAGCAATAATGTAGTTTTTAGTGATGTTTATCGAAAAATATGCACATTATACATGTCACGCACTCGCTTTAAGAATTCACTTGTCATTTTCCGCTACAGTTTTAAAGTAATTTTAAGTAAATGTGTTGTTTTAAATAAATATGACTATTCAAAATATTGAAAAAATGGATTTATTATTTGGTTCTTGAGTTCTTACAAGAAGTTTGTATGCATAGACTTTCATAATTTCATTACTACGTTAATATATACTTTTGTTTTTGTTCTTTTATATACTCGTTGCATCAATCTTCACGAGATTTTCTCGATAATGAACATAACATGAGTTATCCTTTAGCAAATTTAAAATTCAACGATATTATGCTTGTTTAAAAATCCAACAAATTGCGATAAATAATTTGACATGCGACTAACAACAATATTTTGAGAAGACTTCAACAGGATATCTTTGGACAGCAATAAAAAAATTAATCGTAGTAATAATCATCTCCGCCGTCGTCATCTGCTCCTCGAAACTGCGTGAGTAACTCCCGAGCTGAAAGTTCCTCCTCTCCTTCTGATTCATCTGTACAAACGATTTATAAATGTTGTTAGAAACTTGAATTCATAAAATAAATCGTTCTTTAGTTTCAAACTAGTCTTACTTTCTTCTTCGTAGTCGTCAACTTCAACTGGGCCAGATTCAACAACTACATCAGATTCAGGCTCTGCTGCCACGACTGGAGTTTGTTCTATTACGGTCTCCTTGATTATGCTTTTTGCAACATCGGCTTTCGATTCAGACTTTATTTTAGCAATTTTGAACTTCTTAGAGGAGCCAGCAACTATACTGCCATCATCCTGCTCCGATTCCGTAAGTTTACGTTTCCTTTCTGGAGGCACCACCGGTCCAGATTCAATGACGGTAACAGGCTCCGTTGTGACAGTGTTTTGTTCTTCATTTCCAGCAGATAATGCATCCGGGTTTCCATCCAGGGTTGAAGTTAGAGATCGAAGTACATCGTAATTGATTTTGTTTGAAATCTTTCTTTCCATTAACATGATTTTAATAGCCTCATCTATATGCCCACAGGATAAATAAGAATGATTAGTAAAATATATTCATTCCATTATAACTACATACCATCTGAATGAAGTTAACAACTATTCATGACTCACTTGCACTTTTTGCCTGGAACGTTGGCTTTGGTTTCGCTTGTTTCTTTTTCTTCTTCTTTTCTGGTTTTCCTTCCAACCTTTCTTTTTCCAATAGCTCCTGTTTGACTAAAATTACACAACAACCTTATTAGTAGGTCTGATAGCATACTGTTGTGTGTAACTGTTGGTTCTAACATTATGTGAATAGTCAATTTACTTACGTTTTTGTTGTTGGATATAATCTGCATTGATTTTTTCCCAAGTTTCCTTCTTCTTCTGGGCTTCCTCCTTGGTCATTAGGTATGCATCAATTTCGTTGTCATCAATTCCATCCAAGTCAAGCTCACCATCATCTAATTCTTCTGGCAAGTCACCCGATTGATTGGACGATTGTATCCAAGTCGGCGGTTGTGACATTTGCCCCACGGCCATTTTATCGTCCTCTGTGGTGGAAGGGGGTGGCATGAGAATTCTATCGATGTCGCGAATATTTTTAGATGGTGATAGAGGCGCTGACGCTCCTCCAGAGCCGGTGTCGACCGGTGCTATCACTTCATTAATAGTAGTTATCGTGGATTCCACAATGAATCTGGTAGCATCGTCGCTCTCCCTAGCGCAAACAGGTAGATTTCCTTCTATTCCAAGGGGAACTGGAAGAATAAAAAGGAGACTAGTTCAGAAATTACTCTTTTCTTGTGTTTTAAATGGAAAGGATTTCTTACTTTCAGGTTTCTTTTTGTTCAGAGATTTAGTTTTCCTCTTGTCCAATTCTTGCTCAATCTTTTCTTGAATCAGCTTAAATTGATTGCTGACTTCCTCATCTAGTAGCTATAATTTTAAAAAATCACGATTAACAAAAGACCAAAGTGAAGTTTAAAGAGCTAACTATTTGTTTCCGCATCGTTGTTGCATACCTTTTGCAATCGATCTCTGTCTTTTTGCCTGGCTGCTTTGAATGACGGAGGATCATGTTCTTCTTCCAGATCCACGGACATAAACTCATCAAGTGTAAGAGAGCTGGATGGAGTTTCTCCGAATTCAATTAACCTAACACGGAACAAAGATCATTTTTCTCAGTCTCCAGCAGGTACACAATTATTCCAAGCTTTAGCAATTTTTCATTTATGCAAATCGTTACCTTTTTCGTAATGTTGTTTCATGAACTTTGACAACACTAATAATATCATGAATGGTTCTTGAGAAACCATGCAGTCTAGCAGATATGAGAAGAGCTGGAATGACAAATTCAAAATTATGATTATCATGCAAAATTTTACCAACAAAACTTATTTATCAAGTGCAACTGGTTCTTGTAAAAATGTACCTGCACCACATAAACCAGAGGGTCGTCGTCCTAAATGAATCCAATCCCTTTTCATCCTCTGCACTAATCGCAAAGCTGTCATTGCTACGTCATGAGTCTTGTCCTGCAACTCAAATTTATGAGCAAACCGAAGAATGTACATGCAAGGGTCAACTGCAGGAATATTTATGAAGAGGGCACGAGAAATTTGTACATAAGCTCGACCTAACGCATACACATCCATTTGCACTACATCACTGAAATCTATCAGCAAATCTGTTAAAAATTAAAAAAGTAACATAATACAAATTATAAATTCATTCAGTATTTTACAAAAAGTAATCAACTTACGCGGAGTTCCTTCAATACGACATGTCATGTAGACACAGGCTGCTATTGTCAGAGAGTTTTTCCTTCCTTTAGTTAATTGCTTATGCAGGGCCATTTTAAAGAAATTGAATGCCATGTCTATACAATGCTGATTTAATCTGGAAAGATCAACACACCAAATAAATATATATGCATTTCACCAAAGCTTCTATGATATTTTCCTCCAACAGTTAACCAATTACTTTACCTTAGCTGTTGGGCGACTTCAACAATCTTCTTTTTCGCAGATCTCAAGGTAATCTCCCGAGATTCCTTTCCAACTCCTGTATGAAATCCACTAGGGGCACCACTGATTCCTCCACCCCCTCGACTCTCCGCAGATACAAACTGCCCCACCGCTGAAGACCCTCCATGTCCATCTTCTTCAAAGGCTACCTCCGAAACAATGATGGACTCCTCCAAGACATAACCACAGTTTGTACATACCGCATCTCCTCTTGCTGGATCAGTGTCAATCTCACTGCATCCGCACTGACGACAACTCAGTACTCCAGACATTTTATGCTCTCTTTCCTCCCCCAACCAGCTATAATCCTGCTTAAATAAAATAATTAATCACGCTGAGATTATTATGCACGTGTGAAAATGCAACTTCAAAACTTCAAAGTATTGCCACAAAAACAAAATTAACTTGGATAAAGTTTCTACACTAAATAAACTAAACACTAAATCACTGGTCACTTCCGTTCTGTTCGATATAAGCACATTTTCGATTTCGATAACGATTGTCTCATTATTTCTGTCGATAAGCACTCACTCACATTATCTTCAACAATCAACCCACAAAGTACACAATTTTCTGATCCTTGGCCTATCACCACCATTTTTCTCTATTTAAAAATACAACCTATTTAAAGACAAATCTTGAAACATTAACTTCCAACAGGAAACATTTTGAAAACAGAGAACTACCAACGTTAATTAAAATTTTTAATGAAAAACGTTCAGCATATGTTTTTAAGCTTTCTTAATGCCTTGCCTTGCAAGAGTTGCAAGCGACACACTTTTAAACGAGTGCCAGATGATGTTTGATGTGTGAAGAGTGCAGACTTCACAAAAGGCGGCGACAAAAATGTTTACTTTTTCCTTTACTTCTTTCTGACTGCACTACATTCTCTGATCTCTTGCACCCTTTTTAGTTAGCCTGTAGTTGTGTTGTAGTCTGTAGTCTGTAGCATGAACAATGTAATAAATCTCACTTAAAAAGTACTTCTTGATTCTTGATTGATCCGGTAATTATAATAAAATTAATTAATTACATAGCTTAGTTTCACATTGTCATCGACCACCATTCACTTTTTTGCTTTGCAATCATGATTTACAATTTCACCAATCAAGCAAGCATCATATGGCAGCAGCGCAGCGCTTTTGTTCTTACATCTCAATACATTGCATACATTGCATTGCGCATTGCAAATTTCAGCCTCAAAAAGCATGGCATGCTTGGTCGTGTAGATAAATAGAGCTCTGCATCAAGTGAGTCGCATGACTTTCATGTGAGACTTTCTCTGGGAATTTTTTGTGAATGTTTACATTTTCTTGCCGATTATAAATGGCAAGCGAAGCGAAGTGTAATTTTAGGAAGGAGTCTCCTTTCTTTTAAGTGAAAGGAGTGGATAGAAAGAAGAAAAATTCATTTCCATTATTTTTAACTTGGTCTCTGGTCCTTCTGATCTGCTGCTTACTATTTCATCTTCGTCCTTACAAATAAAATTCTTATGAAAAATTGGAAACCATGAAGTTTCCAAGATTTATGATGATAGGTTCCGGAGTGGGATTGTTTGTAGGTGGATCGGTATTGCTGAAGTAATTTTTTTTAAAGTTAATCATTTAACCTCTTTGGTTAGCAATTTGGATTCAAAAGATTGGATTTAACAATGTAGAATTCACAATTTAGAAACGCAATTATTTAATTTACTTTTTCTAATTTCAGAGACTTTATTGTGGGGGCAAGGCAAAAGCTTCCGGATTCTGTAAGAGCTGAT
>JAQIWN010003904.1:0-12152 GCA_034699025.1 Entomobrya cf. arborea Gr-Col-00668
TGATGATGATGAGCTGTCACTTAAAATGCATAGAGTTTTTTTTGCTTCAGCTCGCTGCATTTTAGGTACCTATAAATCTATTTTTAACTATCCCATTCTAGCTTAATTTACTTCGTTTATCCGACAGGGCGAATGGTTTTTTAGAAGGATGTGTTGTGTAGTGTAGTGTATTATGCATTTTTTCCATGATGATATATGATATTGCGTCTTACGTCACGTAAAATCTTATCTAATTTTTGCACTTCGTACCCACTAGAATGAGAATTGTGTAGGGTAAGGGTAGGACACAACGACTTTGTTTAAGAAGTAAAACGTTTAATTTGTTTTATGTGGTAAAATTCATCAGTTTTCATAATCTATCATGCTTTGCGATGGACAAGTACAGAAGAAAGGAAATGTAATGTGTAGTACAAAAATGCAGTTCTGCTATAATCTTTTGGACATTTATTGGGGTGGTGCGTCATTGCCTTTTGGTTAAGCCTGTCAGTGCGGAGTGATTCATGCAATTCGGTAGTGACATGACATAACTAACGATAATGATCATGCTTTCATGCCGTTTTGATATGCTCATTAGATACTATTTTAAAACAGGAAACCAGTCTACAAACATTAATTAAACAACAAAAATTTTATTTACTGACTTTGGCACAAAATTAAACTATTATTAAACATAAATCACAAGTAATTACTTTCTAATTACACAAGACAATAATGAAAACTTATTAAATGATTTTCTGATATTCACTTTAACACTCTAATGCTTGACGCCAGGCTTCGATCTCAGTGTCATCATTTTCTTGATACAACGGTGGTACTGGTACAGGTTCCTGTGGTTCCAACACGTTCATTTTTGCCAAATTCTTGGCAAATTCAGGTGCGTACTCCCAAATCCACTCCGGATTAATCACTGTAACCGCTCTCATGTACGGCTTTGAGGTCACCAGCATCGCATTGTAGATAATCCATTGAGGCGGGGTCGGAGGTCCACAGTTACAAAAAACGCTTGATGGGTGCAAATAAATATCTTCATTCTGAGTTGCTACATTTGCCAAGTGTCGATACGCCGGTCCACTTGGCTTCTTAAACGCAAACTGTCGAAAGTACCCAGCTACAAAGGACTTCCGGATATTTTCATGGTGACTTCCAGCGGGTCGTGAAGTCAATCCACCTTGTTGAGGATTCCGTTCATTTAGTCGTTTCAAAATACTTTGAATCTGGGATCTGATATCCTCCGCCTCTTGAAATATGCGATGCTGTAGATTAAGGGTCCTACACCAGTCCACTCTCCTCCCATTCTCCAACCACGCGTTGTATATATTCAGGAATGTGAGCAAATCCCCATCCGGATGATAAAACATTTCCAGGGTATCCCTGCAGGCGCTGTGTCCATAAAATAAGTTGGAGTAATTTGCACTCAAAAGTGCAACAATTTTCAGTACTTCCTGCTCACAGCCAAGTCTCATAGATTCGATAAGCACTCTGGAAAGGGAAGGGTCCAAGTGGAATGAGCTCATGAGTTCCCCCAATTCAGTAATTTTGATTCCAGTGCCATCCACCTCAACTGCGGAAAACTGCTTCAAATGGGTGAGTGCTTCTATAAATGCGTCTACGGCGGGGAGGTCCATTAAATCAAAGTTTGTCAGGGTCATCTTTCCTTTTGCCTCTGATATGATAAAAAAGGAAAAATATATCAGTCATTATCTATTTTCTTACTCACATTTTACAAATATGATTTGACTGGGTACCGAACTCACCATCAAAATCCCACCCACCAATCCCCATTGCAGCTAGATCCAATATTATAGCTTCTAAATTACATCTTGTGATTTCGGGTGCCCCTGTTTCCTCCATTTCATCAAGGTCACGTTCGGAATACACACGAAAGCATATTCCTTCCTCAGTTCGGCTTGCCCGCCCCTGTCGTTGGGCGGCTTGAAACTAGAGAGAATCAATTAATCAAACAATTAGACATCATCTTCAAAATACAGCCAGTCGACAATTATCTTACTATCACTTTTTATCTTTTTTCTTACCTTAGTGATTCTTTTCTTCACTAAATAATTTATCCCATTTTCAGGATTATAAAAGCTCTCCTTGAAATAGCCGCAGTCAATAACATAAACAACGCCTTCAATAGTGATGGACGTCTCGGCAATATTAGTGGCAAGGATAACCTTCCTTCGATTCTCCGGGGCTGGGTCGAAAATCCTCATTTGCTCATTAAAGGTCAATGCGCCATAGCACTGAAGAATACATAGCTGACTGTCTAAACGATTTATTTTCTCTAGCTCCCCGTTCAGCATTCTAGTCAATTCTTCGATTTCATCCTGTCCAGATAAGAATACTAGGATGTCCCCTACAAATATTTAACGATCATTTACCAATTCAGTACTGCGAAAAACTTAAAATATGAATGATTTCATGAGTTGTTGCTATTCCTAGAAAAATAATATGAAACACAACTCACCTTTGGAGAAATTAGTCTTATGATTTATCCCTTTAATTATGTTCACTGCTTCTTCCAAGTAATTTTTTACGTGGCCACGTCCCTCTGGATAAGGCACTATTTTGGGCTCGTGTGCATTCCCAGGAATAAGGAATACAGGCGCACCAAAATATTCAGAGAACTTTTCCTGCTCTAAAGTAGCAGAGCTTATAATAATTTTCAACTTACTGCCAGCTCGCTCTGCTTCACGTTTCAGGAGACCTACGAATGAAAATTAATAACCAACAGAAAACATTAGTAACACATAAATTAAATTGATCATTAATTCAACTTCAATATTTTGAAACATGAAGTAGCTTGCAGCTTACCGAAACAAATATCTGTGTGAACGCTCCTCTCATGAGCTTCGTCAATAATTATAACTGAGTATTCTTCCAAATGAGCTGGGTTGGCACAGTCCTGAATAAGAACTCCATCCGTCATGTATTTGATAACTGTGCGACCAGACATCTTTCTTTCAAAGCGTACGGCGTATCCTACGGTACTGCCAACAGGTTGGCCGACTTCATAAGCGACCCTCTCCGCCAATGTTTTCGCTGCTACACGACGAGGTTCAGTAACTCCAATTTTTCCATTTTTTGAAAAGCCTGCTTCCAACAGGTACTGGGGAAGCTGAGTTGATTTGCCGGAGCCAGGATCCCCAATAACAATAGTCACTGGATACTTATTAATCATTTTCATAAGCTCTTTTTTCACGGAGTAAATAGGCAGCCTTTTCTGCTGCTCAATAATGTGCGCAGGAGGTCCTCTCGGGGATCTAGGGTTGGGGTCGTTGTGATTGCTTACGCCATTTGGTAATGACCTTGGTGGCAGTGCAGGTCTGGGCCTTGGTACAGGTTTTTGGGCTGCCTTTTGGTCGATGCTTTCTTGTTCCTTGCGTTGACGTTCCTCCAATAGTTGTAGGAGGGATGAGGTACTCGACTGACTTCGACATGAGGAGGATGAGGATACGGGGGCAGATACAGTGACAGCTGTTGGGGTACTATGCATCTGAGTTGTATTATTTGTAATTGAGGTGCTTGATGCTGAAACAGAAGTCGGCAGCATAGGTACTGGTACTGGCTTTGCATTATCAATAGAGGAACTTGAAGTTGGTACAGCTTCAGGTTCTGGCCTAGGAGTTGTGGGTTCGGAATCGGAATGTTGGGATAAGGATTCCGTTGAACCACAAGATCCATTCCTAGATAATAGTGAGCGAGTCCTTGGTTTAGGCACAGGGGCTTTCGGGGGCGCGGAGTCGGGAACAGGGACTTTCATAGGTTCGAGAACAGGAGCAGTGGTAACTGAGGCTGTATTATCTGCAATTTAACAAACAAGAAACAAGAAATGTTATCAGTTTAAAGTATAAATATAATGATGATTTCTTAATCACAAGGTTAGTACAGTAAACTCTAATCATAAAAGCATAAGGGAAGTACCCGAAGTACTGGCTTTGGAAACAACACCGGGAACCTGAATTTTGTCAAATGAAATCGGGAAACGAAGCTGGGCGGAAATATTAGAAACAGCCCTACCAGCAGCAGTGTCGTCCTTGTATGCGGCGAAAAATGATTGCAAATCCAGTGTGGGCGAAGAAGGGTTATCCTTGGATAGCTTATTGGTAGGCTGGACAGGTCGAGGTCGAGGCGTGATGAACTGGGAAACGCAAGACTCCAATGATTTACGATCATGGCGGCTGAAAGGATGTTTCTCACTAGGAGCAGTAGGCAACGAAGTCGAGGAGGAATGAGCCACTCTACCGTTATAACGGGCGTTGGAAAATCCTCTTCCTCGACCACCTCGGCGAGAATCCGGATGTCTGGTGTAATCCTCAATATTGTGCTCGAAATTACTACGAGGGGAATATAAACAATCTGGGCCTGTTTTTCGTGGATTTGGATTTCCTAAAAAAAACATTAAAATCAACAAGTTTAAAAAATAACATTCCTTCATTCAATCTCACTACCACATTCAAAAGTTTACATGAATTATTTTAATGACCTCTGTAATTTCCTCTATTATTCCCCCTCTGACTATAATGCGGCTGGTAGTAGGATTGATCATCATCATCAACGTTTTGCTGATACTGGGTATTAGGTCGAGGCACCCCACCACGTCCACCAGCACGAGCACCGCAACCGCCCCTTCCTCTTCTAAGATAACCACCCACAGGTTCCTCTAGATGAGTTGGATGACCAGTGTAACCGTTTTTCTTTCCACCCCTCCCATTCTTCTTCCCTTTAGCGGGAGACGCCATTAATTCAATTTGCTGCTGTGTAGGGCCTTTCCTTGCACCTGAGGAGGTTGACGCTGAACCAGCATCACCTCCACCGCTTGCTCCTCCTCCATTACTTTGTTTCTTCATTGTAGTCGACGGTTGTTTAGAGGGTGCCGATGTCACTGATTTTCCTACGTCTTCGCCCGCTTTCTGTCCCTCACTCATTCTGATAAACTGCCACTTACACCACACGCACAAGTACAACTTCAAATGCACACTTCGATCAAACAGTAAAAAGAACGCAGCTCGAGCTCAGTCACGCTGAAATGAAATTCTGACCACTTTTCAATCAGCCGACGTCCAACTACTCAAAACACTACTTTGGAATGGAGTCGACTGGAAAATGAAAAATCTAGAACATTTTCGTGTATTTAATTTTTACATTCTTCTCCCCATAGCAATACTTTTGCTGGACTTTAGGAAGAGGCAAGAGCCGTCGTCGTACTTTGACAAAAACACTGCAAACGAAACGAATGCATGCAAATAAAAACGTTGTTCTTGTTCTTATCCTTATCACTTGATTTGCGCTTATGAATGACTCATACTCACCACCAACTATAGTTTATACGTGCGTGCATTTAGCTTACGTTAGCGCTGCACTATTTTATACGCTTGGCTAATCACAAGATCACATTCAAGCACTTGCATTTTCGCTTTCTCAGCTGCTACTGCTTCACGTTGTTGAATTTGCTAATTCCAAAAATTCATTCGTACTACATTAATGGTTAGTGCATGGTGCATGTAGTATATCATTGGACACCATTCTGACTGAATTCTTTTGATGCTCTTTGTTCACTCTTCATTTCAGCGTTTTTCATTTATGTAATTTTGTTACAAAGAATTCGCTGATTCAGCGAAGAGCGCTGCTGCTGCATTATTTTGGGGAATTTTTTTATGGGTTTATTGTTCAGCTACATTGCAATTTACAATAGAACGTTTAGCTTCTAAGCTTACATAAAGGTATTTTAGTAAATGTTGAATTATAATTTTGATGAAGACCGAGGCCTATTCTACTTTCTACTCAAGCAATGGGTATGGGTGAATAAAGCGTCTCCCCCCAGGTTGTACCAAGACTGCAGAGCCCCAGCATATACAGTTATGTAATTAAAAGAGGAAAAAGCATCTTGAAATATAACTCGAAAAGTTATTCATTGAAAACGCACAGTAAAGTGAAATGAGAGCGAGATTAAAAAGAAAAATGATAAAATTGTGTTGAAAATGAGTGCAAATTCAACCAAATAACATGAGATCGTTTCGAGTAATTAAAAACTGGAAAATTCTCTTCGAAGTTCCACACTCCACTTTCATCATCAAGTCTCATTTTAAGTGTCACACAACACAACACGGCTTGTCATTTTGACAACTTGACAAAATTGAAAATGATTATTTTGCAGATTACCTTGTCTGTCACAATATCAGCTCTAAAAATGTTATGATTTGGAGATTGGGCCTGGCACTTATGTCACTTATGTCACAATCAATCAAATTAACAAACAAATTATGTAGTACAATTACAGAAAAATAATCCTTATGTAACTTGACCTATTGACTAAAAATAAAATCACTAAACTAAAAACAAAACCATTTACAAACTGGTATAATGGCATTATATAACAAATTATTTATAAATTACTGATAAAAAGGAAAATAAATGAAAAACACTCCAAATCGAATCCTTCAATCAGGTTTAATTCAAAATATTATGTATAAAAAGTAAAAACCAGGTTGTCAAACTAGGAATCAATCATGAATTATTGATCAAATTAGTATTCAATCGGTGATTTTGTGGCAGACTGGTTGGAAAATTAAACATTTAAAAATATTATTTATCAGTACACCTGTCACCGAAACCGTTTTTTACCGTCATCATTCCACTGTCAAATTTTTTATCATGTTGATTAGCCAAACCACAAGCTACACACTTAATTTATTTCCCATTTGTCCACAAAGTCATATTTAAAGCCGATTATTTCGCCATTTCGCACCAGTTCACTTACAGTGGCAGTCCAAGCCCAGCCAATTCATATTTCATTTTAAAATCCACTTGCGAATTTTCTGTACATTTTTTTTCCCATAAAAAATGTCGTTCCCCAAATCTCTGGCACTTTTGTGCCTTTTCCTCATTTCCTGTTCCTCCGCCAAGCCTTCATCCTCCTTCACCCCCACCTACGTTAACAAAACGGCTGCCCACCAAAACGTTAAAATCTGGGCCCATCTAATGCCCTGGTTCGAAACCCGAGAAACATCTGAAGACGGCTCTTGGGGTCAACACTGGACAATGGCAACCCGTAATCCTGACAACTTTGTAGATGGCTCCGGCCGCAGGGACATTGCAGCCCATTACTATCCCGCAGACGATCTCTACGGTTCCGGAAACATGGCCACAATTGAAAGACAACTGAATCAAATGAAGTACGCTGGAATAGATGGCATCCTTCTCGACTGGCCTGGTACCGTTCAAGCTTGGGATTACCCAAAAAATTTGAGAAACTGTGAAGCAATCATTAGCGCTTTGGAACGTATGGGTCTTGAATTCGCCATTGTCTATGAAGATCACAACATTGGTAAATACCATTAAAATTAAAGTCTCCCATCACCCCTCCCCCTATTAAAATACTTAAAATATCTAATTTTTAATTTAATTTTTTTTCAAAGGTATGTCATTCGACGCCGGTTTTATTTCCGACAAACTTGCCGCTGCTCGTAACGACATGTCTTACATGCAAAATAATTATTTTAACCGTCCCAACTACATTAAAATTGACGGCAGACCTCTTCTCCTTGACTTTGGTCCTCAAACCTTCAAGTCCCCAGGTGAATGGGATAACATCTTTTCCGTCCTTAACCCCCGCCCCATTTTCTACACACTTTGGTACCAAATGGCTGAAGCCGGTGGTAACTCTTATGGAGAATACGCCTGGATTTATAACGATTTCCTTACAGGCCTTAACCACTTTTATCAGTATCACACCGCCCCACAAAAGATTGGAGTGGCTTATCCAGGATTTAATACATTTTATAATCAAGGTGGCTGGCCAGGTCCTGATTGGAGTATTCCTGTGAGTGTAGATACATTTAGGCAAACGCTTAATCTCGCCCTGCAGTCAAATGTGGGAAGGATTCAGTTGGCTACTTGGAATGATTATGGAGAAGGTACAATGGTAGAGCCGACGAGAGAGTTTGGAAATGGATTTTTGGATGTTTTGCAGCAGACTTTAGTGCCACAGTATTCCACAAGGGAGTTGGATATTATTCAGGATTTGTATAGGAAAAGGGTGCAATTTTCAACGCAGCAGGATATCCAATCTGTTTTGGATAAGGCTTCGGATGCATTGGCAAGGTTGGAGCCTGAAAAGGCTGCAGAGATATTGGCGTCAGTTTAAAATTAAAAAGGAGTCAAAAATTAAATTATATTTTATGAATAAAGCCAAAGATTTGTTAAATAACGACTTACATGAAAGAAAACTAACTTGACAGACTATTTTTATATTTCATTTTATTTCTCATTTAGATAAGATTAATATAATTAGTACAAATTATAAAAGTAGAAAATTATTTCCAAACTAAATACTACTTTAACGAAATATCACCGGAAAGTCATCATCAAAGTCTGCGATACACAAATATTAGACTCTAATGCATATTAGATTATCAACTTTAATTTGAGTTGATTAATAAGAAAAACAAATGTAGTTATAAATCATCAAAATACATGTTCAAAAATATTTTAACAAAAACAGAACAAAGCTTAACGAGTCTTCTTAAAGAACGGCGCCTTATGACCACTTCCCCTTTTTCCAGAAAGCACTCCACCACCGCGTCCTCCTCTGCCCCTACCTCCTCGACCACCTCTCCCTCCACCCCTTCCCCTAACCATCCCTCCTTCACTTGAACTCACCTTCACAAGTCTACCCAAAGCTGGAGCTTGGTGACCACTTGACATGGACGCACTAAAATCTTGGTAAGGATTTCCAATTAACTGATTACCTGGAGTCAAAAGGGTTAACTGAGGTGGTGGTGGTACTTGTGTATACATTGTTGATCCACCACTTAAACTTCCACTCAGCTTGGGTTTCTTTTCCGGGGTCGGATTCATCGACATCTCCACATTTTCATCCAAATCCCTCATCACATGAGCTCCCATCCACTTGACAAACTTTTTAATGACAAATGTCTTCATTAAAGCATCATACCAATCCAAGTACTGTCTCAATCGTAATTCCTCTATAGCATCTTGACTATCACTATACTTTGCAAAAGTATACAAGCTTATTCCACCATTATCCTCAAATCTCGCATCCAACTCAATCGCAGCCATAATTGGCGGTTTTCGGGGTTGCCCGATACGCTGGCCGTAAGCCACTTTGGGAGGATTCACCCCTTTTAAAAATGACTTCACCAGTTTGGAAGCATGCACTTTGTCCACATCCAGCATCAAAATTTCATCTCTGGTTTCCTTTGTCCAGTCATCTTTCACAAAGAATCGGGCAATTGACGAAGCATCCCCTGAAGTTCGAACAAATACTTCCAACAAAGCCTTCACAACGTATTTCGCCTTTTCTTCTTTCGTCACTGTGGTGGAACACTGGAACCCTTTTATAAAGTCAAATGTCAACGGGTTCCCATTACTTTGAACAACATGAGCTGCCACAAGTTTTTTCCAAAAGAGTTCGTTAAACTCCTCCACGAATTTTTGGAACAGGTTTTTCACAACTACTGGATAAATAGCTGCCAAATCTACAGGTCGACCACCAACAGCATCTTCATCAGCAGCGGCAATAACACAGCACTGGTTCAACATTTCCACAAATGTTGGTGGAACTTTGAAACAAATGACACGTTTAACCTGCCATCCAGAGGCGATGGTCACAGGATCGGTATCCCCCCACTCATGCGTCGGTTTCTGGATCTTTTGATTTTTTAAATTCTCAATCGCTGCGCCAGCAACCATAATAGTTAAAGTTGCATTCAGCAAATCACCGGACCAAACCAAAGGAAATATTTTTTCAGCAGTTTCCTTGCATGCTAACTGGAATCTCAGGATCCAATTTTCATTAACCTTTTTGGTCACATTTTGACAAGGATCGAGAATATCTTGTAAGCAAAGCATTGAATTAGTATCCATTCTTCTATTATTTGTGGGATTTAAAACAAGGAGTTGTCCTTGGCCAAATTTTGAAAAGGATGCTCCACTTCCGGGAGATATTCCATGATGGGAGTAATTAAACTTGGACATTTCCATGAAGAAATCACATTGCAACTGAAGAATCCTTTCTAGTGTCCATTCCTCTGGACCTACACTTCCTATTCCGATTTCCAAACATTTTTCCCGAACAATGCCAACATTTTCACAAAATCCAGTATCCAGACCGTCAACATTCAGCTGGTGGAGGCGAGATGTAGACCATTTTTGAAGAAGCTTAAAGCTTGGAAGGATGTGCCTTCTTACAAGAAAAAATATAACGAGCAAAAGCAAATGATCTTGTTTCAATCCATCTGAATCGGAGGAGGAGCCAGAAGACGCCACGTCAACTCCCGAGCCTGGATGTTCAGTGATCCCATTTATTTTTGCCCAGTTTAAAAGCAGCTGAGAGAAGGGCCAAAATAGTTGTTCCAGAACACAATAGAATTTTATAAGACGAGAGGTCTGCACAGGGAGAAAAGACTTGGCTTCAAGATAACAACGAAGATCGGTGGGAGGAGGAGCACCGGTGCCAGTTCCAACTCCACCAATGAGAGAGGTATGTTGGTGATGAATGAAGTGTAGTTTTCCTTGTCTTGTTAAGGTGACATGCTTGTAGGTTCCTGATAAGTTGTTTTGTCGATTGGTTAAGGTGTCGTTAATATGAAGAAGAAGAGCTTGACGCATACGTCCCTTATCCCAACTTGTTGCTGAAGCTTCTTGTTCTTCAAAAGAGGTAGACGAGGTAGTGGAGGAGTCATCTTCGTCGCTGTCAGAACTACATTCACCGTCGTCATCACTTGTATTCATTTTCCCTAGTAGTAAATTAATCAACAATTAAATAATTACAATTCTTCCTCCGCATTAACTTATCATACTTAAACATTTCAGTTATGATTAAAAAAATTAATTGAGGCTTGCCTTTCTTTTTGCCTTTTTTTCCTTCGTAAACTCCCTTCGCCACAAAAACTGTGAGGGGATCATCCTTAAATCCGATCCCGTGATAAGCCGTTCCAAATGGAAACAAAACAACATTTTTCACACTTCCTTCACTCGCTTCATGCAAGTGGATAGGGAGACTCAGCAAACCAGACTCCCTCCGAATCTTATCCGCCTCTGATAAGGACGTATCCCTGAGAAAAGTCCGGAACAGTTCGTCCGCTTCCCGAGAACTGGCGTCTTGATAATGACGTGACATTGTGTTTTGCTCTCGCTTAACTGCTAATTTGAAATAATCTTGTCACGAACAACAGTAGATAGCTCCAAACAACAATTAAAATTAACTCACTTTAAAATGACAATAATCATTTAACCAACACCAAAGTACTTCACTATTCCATCCGCATCCATTGAACTCACTGAAAGGGTTAATTTAATTCGAGTGAAAACTGAAACAAAAACGTTTGGTCGAAGACACCAAAACCACATTAAACTTAAAGCACATGCTTTTAGTTTTAGTTATGTTTAGTGGTTCGTTTGATAATCCTGGTCACCCACACTTTCACACATCTATGTAGCTGCATAATTATACAAAAACAGGACAAAAGAAATAACAGCGGCACTTTCACGCATTTTTATGAAAATCTGAAAATGCAAATTTTTCGTTTTATCAAAATCATTTGAATACTCGTCGGGGTTTTCAACTTTAATCTATTTAATTCAAATTTCTTTACGTTTCACATTTAAATTTTATTCTTTACAAAGAATACATACATTATGAATTTAAAACGATTACATTTAACAAATTACAAATTAGTACTACTGACAAGTTGATATTTTCTCATAAATGGGGACCTTTGACACAAATACCGAGGAATTTAACAATTGGCAAGCCAGTGAACAATGAAAGGTGTACCAAGAAAAGAGAAGACTGTGATGACTTGTGTGACATGTGACATTTAAAATTACATTTGATGATGTGACGTGACGTGACACTCATGTTTTTTTACAAATTACAACACGTAGATTATCACATTTTCTTCATATTTTCATGTATAAATAGTCAGTCTAAATATTATTGAATTTTAAAACCCCCTTTTTTTAACATCAGCTTTGTCATACATTTTTTTGCAGGTACCTTTCATATTCAATATTTATCTTTTTTTTAGTATTTATCTTCATGATCAGATTAGTAAGGCTTATCCTTTGACCTTTTCAACTGCACCTTCAACCTCTTCGTCCCAATCTGAAACCCATTCATCGCTTGA
>JAQIWN010003905.1:0-12152 GCA_034699025.1 Entomobrya cf. arborea Gr-Col-00668
ATCTCTTCATTTGAAAAGATATAAATCATCATTTGATCACCAAACCTTCGATCATATGAATCAATTATTTTATGTTTATACCGAAAAACGAAATCTTCAACTAAAACCCGTTTTGAACCACAAAGCGTATACTTACAATAATATTAAAATATATTTTAGGCGCACAGTTTTTGAAGATTAATTATGTATCTAATTATAGTCTACAACTGTTTTCGACTAATTTGAATGAAATATTATGCAGCCTAATTTAAAAAAAAAATTATATTTTTTCAATTTAGAATATTTTGTATGTCCATTTTAGACTAACTTTTAGAAGATTTATATTTAGAATATTTCGCACTTTTCTGTTATATATAGAATATCTTTGATAGACCCAGATTTAACACAGGACTTAGCATACAGATTTAACACAGGACTTAGCATACAGAATTAACACAGGACTTAGCATACAGATTTAACACAAGGGGAATTATAGCACTGGTAAATAGCATGGCAGGGAATTTGTCAAGCTGGCAAAGTTGACTACTGGGAATTTGCATTCTGGGAGATTGGAACTGGGAAAAGTCACAGTGGGAAATTGCGGCTGGGAAATGACGTGTAACAACCTTAACATATGATGAACAAAACTCAAATAAAAATTAAATTAAGACAGTTCGCAAGTAATCTCAAGGCAAAAATAATTTTTATTACGCTATGTATTAGTATTCGATTTCAATTATACCAAAATAAAAGAAATGAAATGGTGAAAATCTGGAAATGGAAAAATTAATTTTACACCAGAAATTTAAATGTGCATTATAAACACTTTGATGGTTCAAACCCATCGCGTCTTCAACATATAGTTGATTTAAATTAGACATCGATGAGCCATAGCAAAAAGTCTATCATTTTGTATCCTTTCTCGTGCGGGTTTGAGTTCCCACTCCTTTCGATTTTGTACAGGTAGGCATTTGAATTAATACTAAAGAATTATTCAATTTTGTACAAACAAACAATTTATTATATACGAATGGTTATTTTACTTTACACGAATTGTTATTTTACTTTAAACGAATGGTTATTTTACTTTATACGAATGGTTATTCGATTTTACATGAATGATCATTCAATTTTCCATGAAGGGTCATTCGATTTTTCAAGAATGGTCATTCGATTTTACACGAATGGTCATTCGATTTTACACGAATTAAAAAAGCCTCTATGCTTTTCAAGGTATCAAATCAAGTGTTCAAAATCGTAGACTCAAAATTCAACTATTACATCAAAATTACTTTATTCAGCGTTTCGACATTTACTGAATAAGTATCAAATCAAATACCCACAGACAATTCTCTGTGGTTCAAACTACTTCTAATTTTAATTCTATCAAATCTTTCAATATCTACTCCTACCGACTTCCTAATTCTGACTACTAACTAAATTCACATTGTTGACAAGTTTGCTTGCCAATCTCAAATTCACAATGCACTCTTCAATTTAAGTGCACTTATAATAACAACGATTTTCCTTGGCGACGTTGAAGAAGCAGGCGCCCGTGCTACAGCATAGATATCCGTCACCCAAACAACCTTTTCGGTGTCGCATCACAAGCTGAACTTTTTATACGAACTAATCTTATCATTACAATGCATTTAACCAAGTATAATCCCATTCCAAATGCTCGCTCAATGATTCACAACACCGATTCCAAGTCTCTCTAAGCCCCATTTGCATGCTTGACTCCAGAGCGCTTCCGTCATCATTGTTGATTGACTTGTACATTGTGTCGACAACACGAATGGTCATTCAATTTTATAGTAATGGTCTTTCGATTTTATAGAAATGTTCATTTAAATTTTTACGAATTGCTACTTGATTCAATAAAAATAAGCACTTGGCTCTTTGCAAATAGTCGTTCGATATTATGAAAAAAACGTTCGATCTTTTCAAAGTTCTATTGATTTTATAAAATTTAGTCATTCGAGTTGGTACGAATGGTCATTCAATTATATACGAATATTTGGTTGATTAAAAACGAATCTATATTTTTTCTATACCAATAATCGTTCAACTGAGTGGCAGATTTTTTAATATATACAAAAGTCGACTTTATTTTCTACTAATTGTCTTTCGATTGCATACTGAAGTATGTACAATCTCATATAAAAATTCTTGCTACATTATTCGAATGCGAGGAACGGTTTCCTAAGAAAATTTAGCAACCAGAATCTTATTGCTATGATTGTGGTATATTTTTATCATTCATCAATTTTTGTTCGAAGGGCCCTTCAAACCTGAAGCTTTCGCGGACTCGGGCGAGCTGCACCACCTGCACCATCCATTTTCGTCACTGCTTCTGGCTTTGTTGCATGAATTCACAACTCCTTTCCAAAATAGATGCACGATTTCATTCGATTTTCCCATTGTCTATTTTCTAGAGAACTGTCCTGCTATAAATTCGAATATTTTCTTCATGTAGTAGTTTTTTATCTGTTCTCTACCCTGGCATTGTGTCCGTTTTCTTTGACTCAATTTAAGTCCAGTTTACTACTCTGGGACGATATGCAGCTAGAAATACCGTCACAGCAGTTTTATATTTCACCGCAAATGCCAATAGGGCTAGAGAAATTGTCGTTTTTATCAAGGAATACTATTATGAAATGAAATTAATATTGAAATAATCTCTAGTAATAATTTTTTACAAATCTAACCATAGATTCATTTTTGGAAAGGAATCAAACCTCTTGGATATGCAACGGAAATGTTGGCTACAGAAAATTCGATAAGGGTGTGGAAACAAAAATTTTCCAGGAACAAATTAAGGATTAAAAAGATGAAATCTGATGTCAAAATGTTGGTATTTCAAACTAACTTGCATTTTTAATTATTTTATATTACATTTTCAAATAAGCAATCACTCCAAACTTTAGACAACCAATAGACAAGACATTCAATCACCCGACGGAAACCCATCTATTTCACCATATTTTGAAAAATTCATGTAATGTACTCAATATCTTTAATTCTTCATCATTTTCCTGAAACTAATCAGGCTAGGGTTGAACTTATCTTTGATATAGGTTGGTTAATTTTTTTGTTATACATATACAGTCGAAGGCTACATTTTCTAATAATAAACGACAAAAGCCAATGGTTATTTTATGTCTTAACTGGTTATTGTAATGTTTAATGTAAATGGCAAAAAACTGTAACACTATCAGACCTACAGTTAAAACTTAGATGATTTTATTATGACTAATTAGTGTGTAAAAATGATTCAAAGAGTTGAGCAAGAGAAATGTAGTTGATATTATGTTGTTAAAGAGCGTCAATCAAGCAGCATATTGACATATTGCAGCGTAGAAACCCTCTGTTTACCCGAGTTTGCTCGGTCACTGCAAATTAGAATAAGTTTTAGTATTTACTGCAACGGAGTTTTACTTAATGAGCTTATGTTAACGAACTCTCATTTATAAGCTTCAGTAATCAAAAGCGAAAAAATCTGAATATTTATTAATTATTTACAAACATTGGAAAGCCTGAAAGAGTTCCAATAATGTAGACACTGCTGGAAAAGGAGGCAATTTTAGATGATCACTGCCTGTTTCTGATGACCTAAAACGCCCAACCGCCCTACTCAGAAGATTCAATGTAGTTCGGATCACAGGATCAGTGAAATAATGAATATTACAGGTTGCACAATGAGAGAGTAAATTTTCTAAAATAGAAATCAATTTATTTCATAGTAAACCAATATTTAACTTAAGATTACAATCGACAAAGACTGAGAGGCACTGAAAAGAAAACATTTAACTTTGCCCAGAAGAGGCGGAATTTCTGTATAATATTCGGTGGTGCTGCTGCTGCAGCCACTACCACGAGGCAGTGTTCACACGTGTAAAGCCAGGGAAGAAGTATAGAAGTTGAGTGTGTTATAACACAGATGATAGAGAGAGAAACGGAGCACAGCGAAGCTAAATAGACGCATGTTTCTCTTGTGTGAGCTCTTCGAGAGCTTTTACGCTCAACCCGACGGGGTAATCTTCAAATAAAAAATACATACACACACCAAAAGATTAGCAACCATACGCGTGTGTGGTTGCTAATATTCAAGCTATTGCTGAAGGCATAGCCAGCCTCTGCGTACCATAATCCAGCGGGTTACAGTGGGTCAGTTGTAATATTTTTCACCCACCATGACCCGCAGGATCAAACGCGAATAATTCAGGAAAATACACTACAATAATTGACCATTTTGCAACAGACACGAAGTCTATATCTTTTTCAGAGAAAGACGAGATTATTTCACCTCTCCTTTAATAGTCTAAAATACATCTGCCGCATGAACTCATTTTTCATGAATTATTAGATGATGTCTGGAGAATTGCTCTTAGGTGTTCTCAATGTTACTAATGTGTGTATTCACTGTACTGTGGTACACTGTATAGCCCCAGAAGGCACTTAAATTAGGTAGGAAGATACTGAGTTTTTTAAATATCAAAAGCTTATGACTGATACTTACAATATCAAAGGACAAGTTTCCTATGAATGTGAAATTAACTTCCTAGTAACTATTAATTGAATTACATCGTAGTATGTAGTTTCAGATTCAGTTTTGTTTATTTCTCCCTGAATAGGATATTTGTGGAAAACTCGCATTAAACTTATTTGTCCTACCATTTTAATCCAACGTATTTCTACTACAAAATGTGGCGTAAGTAGGGTCACTATAATAGTTGCTAAGTAGGGTAAATTGCAATACTAATTCCATATTTAACATGTTAACCTTTTTAACAAAAACCCCGTGTGGACTGAGAAATTGACATTTTCGAATTCAGAATTTCCATTTTTGTTTTTTGGCTTTCATGTAGTAAAAAATAAAATACATATACAAAAACTAATTTTCGGTTGGATTTTATAATTTATTATTGACCTTTGTACGCAACATACTACTATTAAGTGCGTGGAGTATTATTAAATATATCAATCTTGCTAAGCAGACACGGGTCTGTTGAAATAAACTTCCTTTATAAAATCCAATATCAATGAATTGAGATACGGACTACAAGAATTGACTGCAACCTTTACCTTGCAAGTTTTACAACGAAGTAATCCCTAATGGCCAAAAAAGTTACGCACATTAAGATAATAATACTGTTTAATTGATTTAAACCAAAACAGGGAAACGCCAACTCATACCTAAAGTAGATACTAAAATAAGGCACCAGAAGAAAAATGAAGGCTCTCTATAATGAAGATTTTAGAATCTTCTCAGATCTAATGCAAAGTTGAAGAAATTATCAATTGAGGACACAATATATTAAAACAGAGTGAAGATGAAACCGTCCTTTTATCACTAGGGCTATTCCAATTGAACTAAACCTTTTACGAATAAACGAATAAAATAAACTATTCTTCCATACGAAGTATAGAAGATGAAAGCTAAATTCAAGGCAGGTAAAGAAGATAATCAATCAAATTATGATGAAATAACAAACTACACGGTCAATTTTAAACATTACATAATGTTCGGAATACAACATAACATTACGTTACATTGCATGCCGAACACTTTCAATTCAGACCAATGACAAAATGACAATGTTAAGAGCTGACAAGGAAATGTACCGTTATCATAAAACCAGCAGTTTTTGATCAAAATTTGCATGATCGACTTGACTTCTCTAATTATTTCATTAAACTGCGTAGTCCAATCGAAAATACCAAGAATATGCTCATAAATACTATGAACACCAGAGCCACCAGAACACCAGAAAGTAGTTCCAGGGAATTTAATTTTCAAACATTGATAATTCAAATTGTCGGATAAGTTGCAGCGTGTTGTGAACGGATTCTGGCGTACAAAATGTTAAATTTTCTGAATCTGTAAAGCAATGAATGCTATTTGTCCGCTTTTTAAAATAATGACAACACTTATTTGAAAATTACTAATTTTTGGTAGTTTTTGTTAATAATAACATGTAATTTTCAGGTTTAATAAGTTGAAATTTTTTTATCGTGTTTGTCGTATTAAACTTGACTATGACTATCATCATCACCACCAATGTCTCAAATTTGGCTTCTGGGAACCAAAGTGCAGAGCTGCTAATCAACACGTGGAAGAATAAGTTTCTGAAAAGACATTCATGGATGAGGAAGAAAAGAAAGCTGGATATTAAGATACTGTAAAAAGATGGATTCTTTACGAACTTTACACGGGCTCACGAAATTGCTTAAACCGCAGAATCTGTAAAGCCCTATTGTTGACTAGCAAAGTTTAATTGCATTAACGTCAAAATTTTTTAATCATATCTTCAAACCCATAGCTTATAAATGAAAACACACTTTACTCAATTTACTGAGTACATCCTTTGTCCAAAATTGTATCCTTTGATGTTTTATCTATCTTTAACCAAGTGCCCGTGGAATTTTTAATTAATTGTGTAAGAAATTCGTGAAATCTAAAATCTGTTAAATCGTTTGGGAGGATAACGGGTAATAATTACTGTGCATTCTTTTCTAATGGACAAGAGTGTGAGAAGTTACTGACATCAGAAAATATGTGTAAATGGAGTAGAAATTCGTTAAGTCTTGTGAATGACAAGAGTAATTTCAAAAAAGAATAACACCAACCACTATGCCGCTCCGGCTACTCAGTTCTCTTTTTATTCTCTATGGCAGAAGTAAGCCTCTGTAGTTGGTCTGGAATTGTGATGTCCAAAGCCAATTTTATGAGACCTGCACTTGGACATAGTTGTAAAATGTATAATATTCTGTTTTTAACTACATTTTTCATTCTTGGTATTTGGTAGAAATTCAAAACAAAGAAAATATTAGGCTGTTGTGGTTCATTTGGATTTTGATCATTAAAGTTATTAAATAATTAAAATTATTTCGGGGTTATGTAATTCTATGTTATGTTTTCGGCGAAAAATGGATTTTGGTTCAATTAACTTTGATCTATTTAATTGTAATAATTTTCCCTTTGTGTTGTTAAGTAGGTACTGTGGGTATTTTCTACGCAGAAATTTATCAAAATTTTTTTTCTAAATTATCTGTTCTGTCTTGTTCATTTGAACAAGTACGTATTTCTCGTATGCCACATGAAAATGGAAGAGATTTTAGCTTGTGAACTGGGTGGTTAGAGTTATAAAACAAATAATCGTGTTTTGAGATTGGTTTCGAGAATAACGTTGTGGTTATTAAATTATCTTTAGCAATACTAATGCTTAAATGTAAGGAGTTGGCAGTTTCTAAAGATATTTCAAAAGTAAATTTCAGATAACTGTGTTGGAAAGCATTTTGAAACCACAAGTTTATTTCTTCTTTTATTCCCGTCAATTATACTATTAAAAAGATATCATCAATAAAGGTCCTTTTCAAAAAAAATTACTTCCCCATAAATTTTCCAATTCCACTGCCGCAGCGTACACACAACTCAACACACAATGACAAGTTGATAATTCAAGCAGCATTTTATAAATTCACTGACAAAAATAAACTAATATTTAAGTAAGTCAGCTGTATAAAATGGTAAAACAATTAATGTTTTTAGTTCTGCGATAAAAATACTGTAAAACTAGTGCACCTGAAGAAGAGTAATAAAATTTCGAAACCGGTCGTGTACGGTTACATAAACATCGTTTTGGAATGGTCAACAGTAAAACTTATTTTAACTGGCATCAATTTAAAAAGTCTATGTTCGGTTAAAGTTAATCACCGCAATGCAATTTAACAAGCATTTTATATCAAACTGAAGTTGGCCAATCAGCAGTTCAGAAGTTAAAGAGGATGTCATCGCGTAGGTAAAGGTTAAAAGATTATGAATTATTAGAGGTAAATTTAAAAAATCTATGCAAGCCCTTAATAATATTTTCATAATATTTTCAATACAACAATAATGTATGACGTCTCCTCTACATATCTGTCCCTGATCGGCAAAACAACATCATCGGCACAAATTAAATGCTTACATTTAATTGTTTGATACTTTTGTACAATTTATGTGCAAGCTAAAAGTTAATAGACCAATAGCTGACCCTCGGCTTATTCCGTGTGTTAATGGATAACAATTTTTGCGCAACTATCTTACAAAATAATCTAATTTTCAGTACTACGCTTGACTGCTTGTGATTTGTAAAAATGCAATAACTCCTGTTATGTGATATCATGCATAAGTCTTACATACCATGGTTCTAACTTAAACTTCATTAGCTGTCTAATAAAAGTATTTTGATGCATTGAGTTTAACGCCTTCGACAAATCCAAAATTATAAGTCTCCAACTTTAATTTTTAGCAGACCAATATGTTCATAAATATCATTCTAATGCATTAAGACATGACCTATTTTTCCTGTATTAATGTTGATTTGTCGATAACTGACTTTTTCTTTAGTCCTAAAAAGGTGAATCAAGTTTTTTTCGAATATTTTACATTAATCCGTTAAAAAACTAGATATTGACATAAGACATTGGCCTGAAATTCCTGGTAATTTTACTTGACTCTTTCTCCTTGAAAAGTGGTTTTTTAGATACAGTTGGTACAGTACTATAATGAGAGTGAAAAAACTAACCCTTAATCCCCATAAATTTTATGTTGGGTCTGAGCCACATTGCTATTTCCGGAAATATTTTGCGGAAATATGTAAATGAGCTGCCAAATCACGTCGCCACAGGGGTTACAATGTGGCATGCCTAAATACAAAAACAAAAGTTTATTTTCTTTCTAATATTAAAAATATTAAATAAATGTTGTAATTAAAATCAATGGCACAATCGGGAGCTCTCAACAAATAGAATGTACATATAGAACCATTTTGTTAGTATTTCGCTCCAGAAAGGCAGTAGACGGCCTTTAAGATGCCTCGTGACGAAGGTAGGTAATTAGGTCGTTTCGTTGAATAAAAAATTGATAGCTAAATTAAACATCTTATTAAGTAGAGCAACCTGAGAAGACCACTGTGGTGGTATTTTACTGCAAAAACGTTGTACAGGAGGTACAAAAATAGTAGTTCGGCGGTTCGACATTATCAAAATTCAAAAAGTATTGCTCAATTAATTTTACAATCAGACTTACGATTTCTGCCATTAAACGTTTTGTAACTAACGAGGGAAGTGCAAGTCCACTAAACGGCAAACCGGTATGAAATGGGTATCACAAGAAAGATCAGGATGTGAATAATTGAATGGGTCAGGTTTTAACCCCGAATGGCCGCATGCGACTTGACCAGGGCTCATCAAAGTTGACCATATTGCACGCTTTTTGACGCACGGAGAAGGAGTGAGCGCAAGAAAAGCTTGTGTTGCTTCCCTCTCCAGCTAGCAGCTAGCGTTGGCTGATGGTAAGCAGCGAGCCTTCTTTTCTCGTTTTTTCTCTCTCGCTTCCTGATCTGAGCTAGCTTTGCTTGCGCTCACTCCTTCTTCGTGCCTCAAAAAGCGTGCCGTATGGTCAACTTTGATAAGCCCTGGTCAAGTCATTTGTGGCCATTCGGGGTTAAAACCTGACCCATTCAATTATTCACATCCTGATCTTTCTTGTGATACCCATTTCATGCCGGTTTGTCATTTAGTGGACTTGCGCTTCCCTCGTAAGTCTTCACCCAAACGTTAGTACAAAACCCGAAATGTACAAATGTCGATCAGGTGTAGATTTTATCGTCGTTTTCGCACCGAAAGAGGAGGCAAATGATGCAACAGCTATCATTCCGGACGTTTAAGTTGGGCCCTATCAAAACACGCTAAATGATGACCGTGACAACGAAAAAAGGCACCTGCTTGGTGCTGTATGCGACACACGCCTTAAAAGTAAATACAGAATGCATTTGGGAACCGTAGTGTGGAGACGAATTGTTTTTAACAATCCAAAACGTTATTTTCACTCCGAGTCATTACATTGTCATCCAGTCGGATGTGTATAGTGTTACCATCGACATCGTACCATAAACGAGACGCCTCAAATTGTTCAAGAAATCAGCCTTCAAGATGAACAAGATGGCCAAATTAACCAAAATTGAGTTCGCATCTAGAAGTGGTCGATTAAGGATCTTAAAATATTGAGTGAAGAAATCAGTTGGAATGTAGAAGTGGCCGAGAGCAGTCGCATCAGTAGAGAGTAGAAACACAAGTTTTTTTTACGAAGAGTAAAAATGAGTGGTCAGGGTAGAATTAGAGAGGTGCAGCCCATAAACAAACTAGAAGCAGATTTGAAAACAATTTTGGAATCAATGTTGGAAATCTGGACTGGTGTGTTTAAATTGTTAAAAACTTAACTTCGTGATTTGAGATCTAAAATTGACCGATTGATTAACAAGGTGAATTTGTGTGAAGACTTACTTACCAAAATTAACTTTAAAAAAATATGGGACGAATTTAGTCGTACGTTCGAATTCTTACGTGACACGGTGACGGCGTCACAGGGCAATTTCAAAATTTTGCAGGGCAAATTTTGAAAAAAAATTCAACAAGCTTGCCGTGCAGGGCAATTTCACGATTTACTGCTTAACATGGCTTGCAGGGCAAATTGAGGGAAATTCGGAAGACTCGTAAAGGTCATTTTGTTGGCATTTTTACGATAAAATCCACAGAAGAAAAAGCGAAAGTGTATAGTAATTTCATAATAATTCTGTGCATCGAATTTCAATTGCTGATGATTTCAACGAACAGTACATTCACCTTTCGAGCAAAAATTTGAAAGTTGATAAGGTTGTACAGACATCGAGCGAGATAGAAGTGATTGTGTAACGACAAAGCTCCCTCTTCACTAATTTGAGTTTTGTTTAAATGTTAAAATTTAAATTAATAACTATTCTGTACTGCGCTGTTCATTAGTCAGGTGATGTGATTGGTGATGAGTGCCGAATTATCTGTTGTGCGTGCGTTTTTCCACCTACCAACAACACTAAAATCCTCACGCATGTACTCTTCCCTTTGCTAATGCACATAATCCTCACGCAAACTATCCTTGTCCATCAGCTGCGACTAACTCAATTAGTAAATGAAGCCCTTCGTTAACAATCTCTCATTTCAATGCCTCATCACCATTTAGATTTAATGCCCGATTAATTTATGATAACTTTATCTTACTGTTCCTAAAGTCTTCACGTCTTCAACTCCGAAGAGAAAGACGGATAGGTGCTGATGATAATGATGACATGACACTTTTATTTTTGAAAGTTTTTAAATGCTCAGTATTCCGGTTCTATACGAACTGATGAGTGTGTACCCCAATTAAAAATCAATGCTCAACTTTTTAAATACAAACTTGACTTTTTAAATATTATAATTTAACTACTTTTTATTTACGGCAATTCAAATGCCAATTAAAAATGAAATGAAATTTATATTTCTACAAACTACGAAGTGGTATTTAGTTTTGTTCTTTCCCCGAGCTCACCCAGTACAACACTGATTCGATGGCTGTTGTGTGAGTGCCCTTTTCCACATCTGCTTCTTCTAACGATGACCATGAGCTTGGCTGCAATGAAGCCAACAGTTCAAAGGCTCCTGCTTCTCCACTTCTCCCCAAATCCCAAAAGCACATCCTCCAAATAAAATGAAATGTCGTTGGATATGCTTATGAGTTTATTGAGAAACTCAGGGCATTACAATTGTAGAAACCAAACAGCCAAGCACAACGCCCATGAGAACGAGAATGAAGTATACATCAGTGGACAAACCGGTGCATTGGCAGACTGAGGCGAGAACGCAAGCAGTATGATAAATGCACTGTTCACTAATAAAGCATTATAAATTTTATTTAGATTTGTTATTCGAGAAGAGAATTTTATACTAGCATCTCTCATTTATCTTTTGTTTTAGTCACGAACAGCAATATTTTATCGTTTTTAAAACTCTTTGTGTACTTGTATCTCTACCACGATTAAAATCGAACTTAGTTATCTTAGAGTAAGTCGTCTCTGTAGCATAAAGTTTTATTTAGATAGTTAAACTGTATTATTTGCTACATTCTGTTATTTAGTTGGTGGGGAAATGAATATATGTATGTTAAAAGGCTGTTTAAAAGAAGTATATATCAAGTAATATTTAATATGTACACTCTGTTCGGAAATTATAAACTCACTCATGACTTTTGAAACTAAGTCTGATATCTCCTACTCATTAGTGTGCCACAGCCAAGTACGGCTGCAGGAAGAACACCCATCTTATGATGTTCA
>JAQIWN010003906.1:0-12150 GCA_034699025.1 Entomobrya cf. arborea Gr-Col-00668
ACCATGATAACTTGACTGATAAAACATCATCAAATTGCCTTCGTGACCGGTATTAAGCTAGTATCACCAACAATAATGATATGTTGAGTGATTGTTTTTAATATTTTTTGAATTGATTCTACTCTACTAATAACGGTAACTTGTTCATTTTATAAGAAACTCGCGTCTAGTCTAGTCATCTATCTATGTATTACACTAACCAAACCAGTGACCAAAGGATTATTTGCTTCGTTTTTTTCATAAGAATACAGTAACAAAAGACGCAGTCACAACAGTCACAAATGACAAGGCTATAAAATGATTCTTCTATAGAATAAATTACTTTTTAGAGACAACTAACTGGATGTTTCAGCCTCTTGACAGTACTATATATCAAGTCATAAATAAGTATTATGACTTTATGCGTAACGTTTGAGGCAGTCGAAAGTGAAATATTTTCTACATTGATGATGGAAACAAACAAATGCACCTATTTTGCATTTGCATAATATTTGTTTTCGAGCATTCTGGCAATTTAAGTTATTTATGACTGGATGTTTTACGAGTTTTCTATTATATTGTATTTCTAACACGATTTTGAAACGCAAACGCAACTTTTGTATAAAGTAGCAAGTGTCCAGCATAATGCATAGGTGGTAAACGGGCATACGATTCCTTTTTACTGAGTTAACATGAGTGAAAATTTAATGTAAAACAATTACAAAGATTCTAATACCAGAAAAAAAGTAAAGTAGATCAACAATATATATAAAAAGAAGCCAGTGTTTGACCTTTTAATATAAAATTCATCATTACTCTTGTCTGGTATTTGGTATGCTGAAATATCTCAAGTTATCCTGCAATGGCATCACGATTTAGACTTTAAGCAGACAAGAAGCCAACTTATATTATCACTTGTGTTTGTTGCAAACAAAATGTCAACTTGTTGAAACTACAATACAATCTTCTGTCCTCCTGCCTTGCCTGACCAGCAGCAGGACATGTGCTTCGTTGAAGCTTGCATCCTGTGTTCAACGTTTGATTGAAATCAACAGGACAAGTAGAAAAGAAGTTTTCTTCGATCTTGTGACAGTCTCTCTTTTTTAAAAGATTCCTCCTCACCCTTTACGTGTAACAGATGAATATACCAATATGTATAGAATTTCTTCAAAGTGGCTATATTCAATGCGATGATGACACTTTTTAAGATCTCGTTCGTACATTGTACGCTTTTGTATTATAAGTAGTACTAATGCATAAAACAACCCCCACACACGTACACACAAAATAAAAAATATATTTACTTCATCGAAGAAGATTCAGCAGGTTTTTTTCTCTCTTTTCCCATTTTCAATAGAAAGAAGTGGTTGAAGAGAATGATGAATATTATGATGAGGTGTTTCTCTGATATTCTAAGACGAAGTATTGCATAAAAACAAGGGAGACAAAAGGAAGATGATTTCGAATTATGTGGAATGTGGTTCCTAAGTCAGTGTATGTACTCAAGATCAGGTAATGGCTTCTGATGTGATCGTGTTATCTTAATACATATAATTATAACATATACCTGGCAAATATTTTTGGCTATTTCGATACTGGAAACATGTTTTACGACCAAGCCCAAAGATGAAAGAGTAAATTTGTATTTTCTGTTATTATTCATCGTTTTTAGGCGAGCGACTGATAAATGCTTTTACAGAAGAGATGTATATTGTTGTAAAATGCTTCTAATTATAATATAGATACAAATAATTTTTGTCAAAATTTGGTGAATTAACAACTTGCAAATTTATGGCGATAGGATATTTGAACTTTTCAAGTTGTTTGAATTGGGTAAGAATTAAAGTATAAACTGCATGCTTAAATAATCAAGCGTGTCGATAAGTTTTCCAGGCATTTTTTTCTTTCACTTTAGTGTAAATCGGTCGAAAACTAATTTCAGCGAAGACATTTTAATTCAATAAGCTTAAAGCGTCAGAAGTATTTCTTGACATGTAGGTACTCATTTATAGCGTTCTGACATTATCAGCGTCCTAATACTTATGTTCTTATTTATCACCGACTCTGATCGCTTCACATTTTGTTGCAAGTTTCACATTGAACAAATATTCTTACAGGTCATAGTTATCTCTATCATTATGCCTCCATGAAATTAAGGTAAAGAGGTTTGGTCTCATTTGTTGGTTCACTTGGTTAGATACCAGCTTAAAACAAAAAGCATGATATTGTGTGTGACTGGCAGTGACAGTAAAAGGGTATGTCAACCACATACTTTCCCATTTTATTGTTGAAGTTGAAGCAACAAAGACGGGAACGCTAGCACAGGTCTAATCTAATAAGGTATACAATACCTAGCAAAAAAACTTACATAACATAACCGTGATACAATTTTTATAGTAACTCGACGCATTTTGTCCTGTCGTTATTGTTGCGTAAGAGTCTGCGACAGACAGAGAAGAAACAACTGAACAACTGTTCCTTTTACCTCGTACCAAATATATTATGCATTTTCTGTCTCTCGACTGGCTCGATATTCTTAAAATGATGCTGCTGACATGCTGACAAAAAGTTGGCTTTTTATTGGAGACAGTTTTCTGCATTTTCTCTTCAGAAGCTTTACCATTCAATTATATTGTTTTAGGGATTAAGAAAAAAGGCATGAAATTTTATGTCATTAGCTGATACACTTATATTATATGTATTACCAATACAAAGAGAAAAATAATATGCATGCCTTGCCTATTCGTGCATTTTCGTATGGAAATACTGGGAAGAAAAAAATAAATTGTACAAATCCGCATTTGAAATAGTAACTCGATTGGCAGATTAATAAGAAAAAGACGTGTGAGTTGTTGTGTTACCGCTCTGCCAGTGCCAACAATTAAGATGACGAGTGAGAGTGAGTTGCAGTTGCAGAAGCTAAAAGGAAATGTATAGCAAGAGGAGAAGGAGAGCTATTAGTGCTTCAGTTTTTATATGTAATATATTCATTGGTCTTGTTGGTAAACAGTGGATTTGATATTATTATACCTGTCTTTTGATCAACCTTTTGACGGCTGCTGTTATAGAATGAATTATATTTACGGTCTGTGGTGTGTGTATGACTATAATATATTTCAACTGTCTTCTTCTACTTCTTTAATAAGAAGAAGCAGCGTTTCATTGTTACTTTTTTTGTTTCTGCATTGTTGGTGATGAGTTGATGGTGATGGTGACTGCTGCTGCACCATAAACAGTAATGCCTTCTTGTTTTCTTTTTTTGACGTGTCTCTGGTCTCTTTACTTGCTGCTGAGTTGACTTCAAGTGAGCAAGTGAACTGAAGTATGATAATGAATAATGGGTAACAACACACCGCACCACCACCACACTATTGCGGAGGTTATCATGATGACAGCATCATGATGCACAGTCGTTCATTCAGGAGGAACAATGAGAAAAGGTTAAGTTTGTATGCATTTCGAGAAGTCGGTGCGCTTCAAGTGATTTCCCTGCAGTAATTAACTTCCAAAATTGTTACACATAATATAGTGCCTAAAGAGTAACATTGAACTTGTGGTGTAAACACTCGTGGAAAGTGAATTCGCATAAAAAAGTTTCAAAAATTATTTCTTTATCAAATCAATCAATTAAAATTAAATCCAAGTTTAACCCTACTGAAATTACACAAATCCCGGAAGGTTTTCCGACTGTTGAATTTTTACAGTGCCCGTGTCCAAGTACTTTATGAAGACAGGATTAAATACGGAATAAATCAAGAATAATTGTTCTTCTAGTGAAAAGTTTGCATATATTCAAAAGCCATCCATATCCATCTGTATTTCGTATCACTCATTAAATTGTACAATCAATTTACATGGTACTTTCTATATCTTTTGCAAGTACCAAGTACCATAACGTATAATCATTTTAACGACAACGCGGATACAATAAATCTTCCTCAAGACCGTTCACTCCTTCCTTTCAACTTTGTCATCAACATGATCAAATTGACGAGTCCACCAAGTTGACATAAATGGAAAATGTGAGTTGGCGAGAAAAATATGTGCACATGTGTCGATGGATATTACGACAGTTTTTTCAAGCATCATCAAGCCTGGCCTGAGTAAATATCTTCATTGTGCATTGCATTGTACAAACATTTTAAGAAAGAAGTACGTAAATGAAATCCTATACCTGTGAACTGCAGTACAAGTACAAATACAGTAGCAATGAAACTCAAGCCAGAATTTTTTTTTGGAAATCGTACATAAAAAAGTAAATCAGTGCAGTTGTGTTTATCTTATTTTTTATGTGACTTCCCTTATTTTTGTATGATCCATGAGACAACAGTTGGAGCCAAAAACGATAACGTCAATTTATCACAATAAAAGATCATACTACTATTCGTCCATGTTCCTCGTAATTCTTAGCAAAAGTACATTTCGTCATCATCATCCAATTTTTCTTTCGCATAATTTTCTTCTTTGTAATCAAAACCATTAAAAACTTCTTATTTTTAAGCTACATCTCCATACATTTTTGTTACAACTTTGTAGCGAGTGCGTACGTGGACAAGACGTGTTTCTTTGCAAAAGACAAAAAAGGAAATTACTTTTTTTCCTCTTTGATGGTGCACTTTGATAAATGATTATGTGCTTGTTACTCCCCTTTGTATCAAATCAAATCTATACTCGCCTTGTCATCGTCATCAAATCTGCCAAATCTGTTACATCTTCCTTCAATGGCAATTGGCAGGATAATGAGGAAATGCATGAAAAACAGCAGTAGATAATCCCAGATAAAAAAAATACGCTGCGTCTGATTGCAAACACATCAACATCACGTTCCAAGGGACAAAGTCATACACCAAATTATATGACGCTCCGCTGTCGCAGTGATCAGTACAGAGCTATTACATAATGAACAGTAATGGTAATCAACACATCAATACGTCTTCTTTCTAAGTAATACGTTGGCGTGCGAAGTGTCCTTTAATTTTTTTTATCTAGAGAAAAAGTGATTGAAGAAAGTATTGAGAAAATTACTAGCCTTATATTTTCTTTTGTTCCTCTTTTTCTCAACGTTCTTTCACGTGCAGAAAGAAAAAAGGCTTCTTCTTCAAAATGAAAATCCTTCCGTGAAGTGAATGCTAAAAGAGAGAATGGTATTGACAAGCTGTAATAATAATTCAATTCATCTCCTCAACTCAACAAGTCTTTGCACCCATTCTGCAGATTCTACTATTTTTCTCACCTCGCTCCACCACACTATCAACAAAACATTTTTTTTAATATCTTCGGTCTTCGGTGCCTACACGTTTTAAAATGAAATGAATGACCGTTGCCGATTACTACCTGCCAACCTCATTAAGGCAAGCAATGGGAGCTTCAGTTTTTTTCTGCTGTTTTAGATATACAAGTTGTTAGCATTTTTTTTCTACGAGCGATCCTTTTAATTCCAGTCGTGCACATCAACACTAACCATCATGACGTTGTGTTTTATGATGACCACTTTTCAAACTGGAATCATCATCCCTGTGTGAAGTGATGATTACTTTAGCTATTATTACTTCGATATATCGTATATTTTTATATACATTCAGAGAGAACATTAACTTTGTGAATCTATTAGATATATAATGAAAAAGAGAGAAAAAAGAGATTATTTCGGCATGCAGCAGGTAGTAAGTGGATGCACCGCAGTTTTATTGGACTCTTAAATAAAAATTGCAAATGTGCGTAAGTTTGGTAGCAACATTGGCAGTAATCGCTAATTACGAGCGGCAAATCATTATTGCTCTTCTTCAAATGGGGTTTCATCGTTTTTCTTAAGTAATCTTAATGATTCAGCCAATTTTTTTTAGAAAAGCAGGCAGATAAGATGTAAGAAAAACCAAAGAAGTTTTTGAGTACATTGAAGTATTCAATTCAGACTTTTTTAAAAGGTGTTACTGACAGTCTCTTTGCTGAAAAGATATTCTACATGATTAAATGAGAACGACAGTAGATAGAGACGAAGCAACTGGAACGTTTGCTTGTGATAAGAGGCTTCCTGTGAAGATTTTCAAGAATTTAAGTACAATACATTCAAAAGAACGTCGGAACGGAATGCTTTTTAGGGATTTGAGTCAGTGCAAAAGAATGTGTTGATTGCGTGAATAAGCCACATAAATAAAAAAATGTGCTAGTGAAGAAATCTTTTAAGTAAATTTAAAAGTTGCATGGATATGCATACATTTTTTTCGAGAAAAAATGTTCATTCAGTGTCATATTATCTGACACATTATCATTTTTTATAAACATTGTCTCTATGCTTTAATATTTTACAAAGTTCTCATAATAGGAACATTTGTTTAGCCATTACAGTAAAGTTTTAACTTGTTAGACAAGAAATTATTCTTGGCTGGTTCCCAGCCCACTAGCTTTCCTTTCGTACTAGATAAAAATAAAAAGACAAAAATCAAGTTAACCACCGGTCACTGTTCCAGTGTCCGCTGACAACTTGTCTTGGGAAAGATATATGGAATGAATTCTATTCAGGGAAATAAGAAGAAAAACTGCAAAGCGACAATTGTCACGACGGTGGTATCATGTCACCGGGTGCCCAAGCCTTTGAGAAACTTCAAACTGAAGCAAGGCTTCATCACAAAAAAGCAGCCTTTATCTGGCAGAAAGTCACTAGAGTCAAGTTCCTCTTTCTTATCATCTGGCACATCGTCGCTGCATACTAATTCATCGTCAGATCCACCTCATTCCTCAATTCGTGTTTTACCACCAGATGAATATTATGGGTATGGGGATGATGAGCGTGATACACCTTTAGATCAGGATGATGGTCTTGGTAGGTCTTCAGAGTCTTGTTTAGAATCCCCAGTGGATACTTCCGTATCCTGTTCACCATCTAATCCACCACCAAGGAAGTCTGTATCTGTAACCCAACCAGACAGCGAAACCTCCGCCTCCACGCAAGGAAAGTCGAACAAGAGAAGTTTGGAAGAGGATAGCGGACAAGGAGATTTCGAGGAAGAGCTTCAATTCTCCTCAGTATCGTCTCCTTCACAATTTGATCCCATTTCTGAGTCCGAATCTGACAGCTGCAGCTATACATATAGCTATTACACTTGCAGCAACAGTTGCTGTTCGGGAAGCCATTCAGAAGATGAGGAATATTGTTTCTCTACAACGGAAACTGAATCTGAAGCCGGATCGGATCGAACGGAACTACAAAGGGAAGTAGAGGAGACCGAAAGGGAGTCGCGTGCCGTCGCCACTGTAGCTGCCCAAGTAGCTTTATCAAAGTCATATCGTGCTTATTTCAAACGAGTAGAAAAACTAAAAAGGACTTTAGAAAACTGGGATAATTTTCTTCGTGACAATGGTATCAGTCGCCCCGATTTTTTCTGTAGATATAAAGAACGAGAGTCCCTTCAACAAATTGTTGATGAGTTCAATGAAGTAACCAAAAGACATCGTGAAGGCATTCTGGGTGCATTAAGGAGTGCTGCTGCGGTATCCATTTCTAGTAGCGAAGGGGTCAGATCAATATCTACAGGGCCGGAATCTGGCTCAGAATCAAATCATAAGAAGAACGCATGGAGAACAAAGAGAATCAGAAAGCTGTTGGATGTTGGTACAGTCATGACTGAAGAAGAGGAAGGATGTGACGGTGGTAGTAGCCGTCATTCAAATACAAATGGTAAGAAACCGTTTTTTTTTTTTTTTTTGTATTCACACTTTTTTTTGCTTTTGTATTACTTCATACTTGTATCTCTGTCAGGGAGAAGAGGATACTTTTTATATTACTCATTAATTAACAATAAATCAAAATAATCATGTCTTTACACATGAACATGACTATGATTTGTATTGTTTTGCATACATTAAAATGAAACATCGAGAAATCTTGGTACTTTTGTTTCATTTGATTTCAATACAAGATATTATTAGCTACAAAAAGTATAAAAAACACCGCGAATAACAACAACCGGATTAATTAAATCATGCCAATTTTGTTCCTAATATCCGTAATCCGTGTCAGTAAGGTGAAAACAAATCAAAAGTCAAATAATTACTACAACACCACTTTATATTAACAGGAAGTGAAAGAAAATTTTGCAAAAAAGGAGAAGAAAAAAATCTGCTCAGATTTAATTTCTAATATCAACCTTGCGCCTTGTTGCAAAAAAAATGCCGCCGCTAATGAGACCGACCTAGTTTTTTCCACGACTGTAGAATTCATTTTAATTACTTTGGCGTGATTCCTGTATATTTTTCCTACATACAATTTTAATAATATTTTCTGATGCATATTAATTTAAATATTGATATCAATCTAAGATATGTAGTATCATGCATCAAAATATTTCTCAAGCATGAATAATATTTTTAAAATGGATGAATATAATGATGAGCGTATTCTGTAATTATAATTTCATTAAAATTTATAAATACCAGTGCATATACTTATACACACGTTATACACATATAAAATATGCTATAAAGAGAGACAAGCAAAATGTTTTCACAGGATTTATTTTATTTGACTTGTTCATACACATAATTTCTGCACGATACAATAGACTTCAGATATTTCAAAACATGTTAATAAATCCACAACATGTGTTTTTGTGCCATTGCTAAATGCATTGCCATTAAACATGCGTACGCAACTGCAAATATTAACTTTTATCTGAGTACCAACTCTGCAAACCTTAGAAAAAAATATTAATAATAGCTGTGTATTGATACCGGATAAAAAACCCTTTGATGCTGTTGTTTTTATAAGTAAGCTTTCTTATGAACTACTTTAATGATCTGGTCAAACTGACTTAAAATCTCAACCATGCATGCTTATTATTAACAAAGAAAAAATCTTTATTGTTGACAGTTGTGAGTAAAAAGCATTAAATCTAAGCTAATAATACATTAATGGATTTCGACATGTAATCAATATTTTTATTCTAATAGATCGGGTTAGTAAGATGCAGTGTTTGTGCAACAAACAAAATATATGCTAAGAGAATATTCTGATATGAGCAGAACAATCAAGGTTATTGTTGCAAAGTTGCAAGTATGTTTTTTAATACAACTTGTGAGTTTTAAGTTATATTATTTGTATACCCAGCACACTATATCTCATTTTATATTACCTTGTTGTCAAACAAATTAAATTTTAACTGGTCATTTTACTCCATTAAAACCTGGCATAAAAGTCATGTAAGAATATACATCATATTTGTCTCTCTAGGTATTTTTTCTTCTTTATCACCAACACAAAACCACCGCTACATTTCTTACAGCACTTTTATATCACACTCATCTGGATTTCTTCTTGGTATTATGTCTCTACTGCCCTTTAACTTCGAACTTGGTATCTGTATCACCACCACGCATGTTTGCTTATTACTATATCTCCATGTTTTGTATATTTATTATTACTAGACAAAAAAGTAGTAAAGAGAATCGTAATAATAAAATTATTACCTGGTCGTATGGGAAAAGACTCAGATTTTATGCTGGTATTACAAATAAACCGGGGTGATATGAAGATAATTCGTTTTTTAGGTAGGTATCAAGTTCAAAACTTAAAACCCGTAGCCAAGTCAGGCCAGGTAAGGTATCAGTATCATCATCATCATGTGTACTGCAACATAAAAATTTCTCGTGGAACAGATAATTGGTCCATGTCTTGACTTGAGTAAGATGTGCATACAGTTGTTGAGGCACAGGGTCTAGTCTAAGTTGCTATTCTTTACTTTGTAATAATAATAAGATGTAGACAGTTTTCTGGCATTATAATATGCATGTATGTATTACATATGCACACAAAATACACGATTTTGCATGATGCAAACGAAGTCTAGCTCACTTTTTATCTTTCAGAAACTATAAATATTTTTGCGGGATTTCAAATGAAAACCGGAATGACTTCAAGTCAAAAAAGAAGCTAGACGACAGCTTTCACAAACTGCAAATGTTTGAAATAAAAGTTATTAAAGAACAGTAGCCATTCTTTATTTTCTCTATTTAATTTTGCATGACTTCTGGGAAATCTTCTATTTTATTATGCATTATGTTATATTTTATTACCAGTATGACAGATATTTAAATTCAAGGATGTATTATAAAAGTACATAAACCATTTTATACTTCTGAAGAGATCGTGATGCTGGGGTTTATTTCAAGTTTCCGTAAAATTGTAAATTAATTTTTCGCTATCATGAAGTTCTATCAGCCAGCGTGTGTTTAGCTATGATCCTCCTAACTAACTGAAAATGAGCATTGAGCATGTGAGATATATCATTTATACGGTTTTGCAATAAAAATAGTTTATGAAAGTTTTCATTGAAAGTTAGCAAAGTAATATATTTTAGTGTGAGTTCCTTCTTTTCGCATCATTTCCATGTTTGTATTGCGCATGTAATAAAACAACGTGTACAAGCAGAAGGTGGATTGTTATAATTAACAATATAAACATAGGTACACATATGCTCAAGAGTTATAACTCGTTCAGTGTGAAATTCCATTACTGCTATAATGCTGGTTGATGGCGATGGTGGCATGGCATGAGACCTCTCTCTGGTATCTTACTTGATTGATTTTCATTAAAGACCGAATGAAATTCTATCCGCCAAAGCCTGCATGCATTCTCACTTTTATTATTACCACATACCAGCCCATCTAAGGATCTATTAAAATTGGGAAAATACTTTCGAAGACAACAAAATTAAGTTGCAGGACCGACTTTATTAGAAAAATCCCGTTTCAATTTCAGCGTATTATAGTCTAAAATTGTAGCGAGTTCACTGTAAGCATATTACAAAGCTTCTACACAGATTATTTTATAAAGAAAATGAGACAAAATCAAAACAAAAAAATATCTACCTTACTCTACATGCATATTATTAAACATATAGATTCATCTCTATTGTAATAATCTCATTGTTATTGATGTAGCCTCTAGGTAATTATTCAAAATAGTACATAAACCTAATTTTTTAATTAGTAGTAATCTAGCAATTATGGCAATTAATGCCTCACTAATTACAGGGCATCATTAAATCAGTATCAGGGTAGGGTTGAGTTCAGTATCAGAGAAAGAGGGTGCTAGCCAAAGGCAGAAAAAAATCATCTTCCTTTTTTGCAGTGAACAAAGTTGACTGGCAAACGTTATCATCATCAAATTATGACATTTTGACGACGAGTGGGTGGGCAATAGTGGACGGCTGGTTGGTTCTACCTGCGTGGTAATAGTTTTAGAGCCTTCGGGCACACTTCGAATTAAGTACACTTGTTGATTATAATTGTAACACATTTTCTCATATTAAAACTGCTATTGTGGCTTTGGCTTGATTGCTTGCTTTGATTGAATAAAAGTCAACTCAGGTAAAAAAAGACCATAAGCAAAGTAGTTTTTTATACCTATGTAAATTACACATGTCAGTACCGTAACACATGTAGTACCTATTTGTCTACCGCAATAATAAATTGCCTTAATAACATAGTTTACATTTTATGCTTAGGTGAAATTATTGAGTACAAAAACATACGAAATGCACTTTCATTATATGACTATATTACAGTTTTTCAAGACTTGCACACACACTTGTTGATGATCACGATTGATTACGGGGACGGGATTCAACCAATTTCATTTTCCTTTTTTCATTTTTTATATTATCATTACTTGCGACATAACGTTGAGGGTGGAGTTCTTACGCTGGTTTTTAAGGAAAGAAATACCGTGTTTATTGCTAAGTATTCACTGACAACGGCTCAACAGCCAAGCCACACACACCAACAGTAAATTGTAATGACACTTGATAACACACAATCACAATAATTAGTCTTTTTGCCAGCAAACAAGGAGAAAAAAAGAGAGGATGTTACATAAACATAAAATATATATTTTGAATGTGTGGAAGCTGTGAGCACGACTTTGATGCTTGAAGGTGAACTGTCGGCGAGAAAAAAGATGTGCCGGTGGATTTGTAAATAATTAATTTCTAGTTAAGGTAATTGGTTCTCCCGTTTAGTGGAGCAACGCCTAGCTGCAGCTGCATTATCAATAACTTAATGTTGTTGCATTGTACTATGACATTTTTAGATGAATGGGATCGATAAAAATAGTCAGTCAGCAAGAAATCATCCTGTGTAAACCACAAAAGTAGACATCACGACTTTTACCTGCGT